>JAJMCU010000104.1:0-30575 GCA_030573135.1 Clavispora asparagi | reverse complement strand
TTCTTGGGGCCTTACCACCAGTAGACTTTCTTGCGGTTTGCTTGGTTCTAGCCATTGTGTTGATTGATTAGAATACTGAAAAAAAAAAATCTACAGACGACTGATGCTCGCTATATATACGGCGTGCGTGTTGGGGGTGCGGTTGCTCCAGTGTAGCGGCCATCATAACATCACCCTCCGAAGCGCGCCGCGGCCATGTTTACCTCGTTCTCCGCAACAAAAAGCCATGCCGGGCCGGTGCTGACATGTTCAGAGCGCGGGTCGTACATTGCAGCACGCGACCAGAGCACCTTTTCCCTTCCGCGCGCGGTTTCTGTTCTGGAAAAAGCGCCCCAACGCGCGAAATGACAGGCGCGCCCACGCCAAACAAATGCGTAAATGCCAGGCCGGTTGCCCCAAACAAACCAGGATATTCGCGACCTGCATCCATACCGCGAATCCCACCTGTGGGTGCAAACACCACACAATATATAAGAGTGGTGGTCCGCCGAGGTTGTATTTTTTTTCATCATCACCCATCACACAATACAATGTCTGGTAGAGGAAAAGGCGGAAAAGGACTCGGAAAGGGTGGCGCTAAGCGTCACAGAAAGATCTTGAGAGACAACATCCAAGGTATTACAAAGCCAGCCATCAGAAGATTGGCAAGAAGAGGTGGTGTGAAGCGTATCTCTGCCTTGATCTACGAGGAAGTCAGAGGTGTTCTCAAGTCTTTCTTGGAGAACGTTATCAGAGACGCTGTCACTTACACCGAGCACGCCAAGAGAAAGACTGTTACTTCTCTTGATGTTGTTTACGCCTTGAAGAGACAAGGTAGAACCTTGTACGGTTTCGGTGGTTAAATACCCTTGTATTACTAGTTCTATTCTGCGGTGTATATTAGAATATATTATTGATTCGAAACTGAAGTGTAGGAATGTATGCCTCGAGCTTTGTAATGCCGCGTACAGTATTTGAGGTGACATCCACCTACTATGTACTCTCCACTATGTACTCTCCACTATGTACTCTCCACTATGTACTCTCCACTATGTACTCTCCACTATGTACTCTCCACTATCTACTCTCCACTATCTACTCTCCACTACCCACTGTCACTAATTGTACATTTCTATTCACGCAAGCATGTCCTCTAACTTGCCTCCCTTCCGCAAACGACGGTCAATCGCTCGGTTGAGTTTGACTTCAATAGGATCGATCTGAACCGGACTCTCCTCCTCATAATTGTCCGACATCACCTTAGCAAAATGCCGGATGCATTCAGAATTTTTATCCTCGAGTTCTCTATGTTTGAACGGACAGCTGCATCTGCACCCCACGCCATTTCGAACCGGCTTGTCTGGCTGGCTCATGAAAGTCTGGTACCAAGGTTTTATTTCCTCGACAAAGTCATCGCTAGGATGGTAAGGAAGCTGTGCGTCGGGCGCATTGTTGGGACAGTGACCCAAAGTGGTGTGCTTATATCCAATGTCACGAAAGTAGTGGATTTCTTCTTTGGAAAGAAGCATGCCTACCGCCAACGAGTGGACCGGGGCGTCTCCCCACCGCTCCTTATAGAATCCACCGCGCTCATCCAAATGACGGAAATATGCCTGGTATGTTTCCGATGTGAAAATGTCGGTTCGAGCAATCTCAAAGTTGGTCCAGAAATGACACAAGTTATACTCCTCATCCTCATACCGATCCTCGTAAAGATTGGGTTTATCGTACATTTCATCAAAGATGTTGCGCATATTGCGCATTTCCTTCACCTTCTTGAGCTGGCCGTCGGTCTTTCCCTTGAAATCCAAAAACCGCTTCAAAAACAAATTCTTCCGCACTTCCGGCAACACATCCTCCTTCTGCTCAACGTAGCGGTACCGCTCGGCGTCAGCACCCTCGAACCTCAAGTATTTCTTTACCAAAATGTCCCATGCGGTGCCCACCTCGATGCCGCGTTCCTTGATGAACGCCTTTGTCTCTTTGAAAAGCGACGGTACCGTATAGTAGAGCTCCTGGATCGAGACAGTGAACCCGTACTTCTTGTTCCTGTTCTCCATCTCGATAAACGGATCATAGGTGAGATCACAGAAGAACTGCACGTCCGGCTCCACCCGCCAGTACCACTTCCGTTTTGTCACCAACGGATGGCTGAAAAAATGGCCGGAGTAGAATCGGCACATCTTATGGTACGACTCCATCTGTCCATACATTATGCGGCGGTCACCCTGCCCCTGGAGCAGCTCGTACATCTCATCTCGGTCGATGGAGTCGGGGAACTCCCACTGTTCTTTAGGAACCACGCCAAATTCCACCTCCGCGGTGGTGTGCCTTTTCACCGTCTGTTTGAAGTCGTCATCAAACTCCACATCGTTCAAAAATACCCACGGATACTTGAACCACTGGTTAAAGTGGCGTTCCATCGACCTCATGGAGCTGACCACATCATCGAGTTCGGAGTTCCGCGCCAACATCACAAACGCCGCATCAGCCCGCGGGGCGCCGGTGTCAGGCTCACGGCAGCCGATGTGAAACGGCGAATCGGCCGACAGCGAAACGATCTTGTTGCTGAGTTTGGTGCGGCGGTTATCGTAGTGAGGATAGTCACCTTCGCGAAG
The DNA here is from genome assembly GCA_030573135.1 of Clavispora asparagi. Classification (NCBI taxonomy): domain Eukaryota; kingdom Fungi; phylum Ascomycota; class Pichiomycetes; order Serinales; family Metschnikowiaceae; genus Clavispora; species Clavispora asparagi. The sequence continues at coordinate 27,978 of JAJMCU010000104.1, read as the reverse complement.
GGCCTGTTTCAGCCGGAGGTGGTGCTTGACACCTATCACGATAAGAACAATGATACATGCCAACAGAAGAAGCGCCAAGACCAACCGTCTTATAAGCCGGAAGCTAAAGCGAATGGATCGTAGTTCTGTTGTGACCCGGAGATGGGCCTGCTGGAGCATTTCCGTGACCATGCTAGTGTGGGTGAGAAAAAAGTACCGCGCCTTGTGTTGGTGGGACACCGACAAGAAACAGGAAATGGGATACCACGAAGAATGCACTCACCAAAACCGAAAGGGCGAGGAAAATGCGAAAATGGGGTATACCCGCACGGGAATAATTACATCTGGTGATTTACGCTGTTTATTAGCACCGGCGCCCGTATTAGGGAAGTAGGGCGAAAATAACCTTTGGGCCACTCGAATTACACTAAACACCAAGCGATGTGGTGTGGTTGGAGAGTGACAGGTGTGGGCTCAAGACGAAAGGTGCAGGAAATTCAATAGAATGAAGAAGACTCCAGCACGGTAGGAGATTCAGAATGGTAAAAATGAGGCACTGTAGCGAAGTCAATAATGGGGGGTCGAGATGGCACACGCAACATGGATAAAGAAATTTGTTGGGCACTGTCCAGCTATTGAATCTGGAGAGATAAGAGGCTCAGCTGAAAAACTGGAGACTGACTCACTGGAGCCTGACCATTTAACAGAGCATGGATTGGGACCTTCAACGTAGCTGCAACTATCAGATATAGTATAACTATGGGATCTAAAAATAAATCTCATAAACAATCTCATGCTTCAGGTGATGGTATCTGTGTTATTCAACAGACGTGTAATATACGTGTCTCCACTTATTTTCAATACGTTTCCACGTCTTTTTCCATATTTCAAAACCCCACGGCAGAGCTGTGAGTTAAACCTCTGCCCGCGTCCCACTATTTCCCTGTCTCTGGTACCCTGTCTCATCTTCTCCTTCTCCTCTACGTGTGGACATCTACCTCTCGCGCTTCACCGCATTTCGGAGCAACACCAAGTCCGAGTTCAACTCCTCCGGTCGTAACCCCTGTACTCCCACAAACTGCTTGTGTGAGCTGCGAGTGTTGGCGTGAGCTCCGCTCCGCGACGCGAAAATCAACGGAGCCCCGTCCTCGCTGTTCATAATCATCTGGTTCAACGCGTCGTAGTCCTTGTCCGAGAGATTGCTGTCGTTTCCACTGCTAGCAGTGCCAGTCAGTTTCACATTTTCCTTCGCTCCCGCGGCTGAAGATCCTTCATCGTTGGACGAGTACCGCGTGGCATAGTGCCGGCGCCGTTTTCCCGAGGATGCAGATACATAACCCGCAGCACTGGCACCCGAGCCACCGCCGCGCAAGTAGAACCCCCCGCTCAAGTTGCTCTCAGAAAGGTCATCTGTTTCACCGGAAGCAAAGCGCGAGTGGAAGTCGCGCTTTCGAAGTGAGCGGCGGTCATTGACACTGAGCGACAGCGCTGCGGCCGCAGCCAGAAGCGCCGATACCGTGGCATCGTTCTTGGTGCTGTTCCACAGACTGGCGTTGATCAAGTTGAGCAAGAGTTTATCTTCCTTGAGCTGTTTCACCTGGCGCTGGAGCTTGTCGTAGAACTTCTCCTTGAGAAGCTTGACCATCATGTCGTACGTCTCCTTGGCCTGGGCAATGTCTTCCTTGTACTCGGTTTCCACGCGTTTGACCTGGTATTCTTCCCAGAGCCGAAGCCGTGTAAGCTCACTGTCGCGCGCCTGCTCGAGCTCGCTGCTCTTGGCAAGAAAATCCACATGGCTACCTTGCTGGATGGCTGCGAGTGACGTCAGGAGATTGTGGAGCACCGACCGGTAGAAGGTGCCATTATCTTCTCCAAACGTAGTTTCGAGTTTGCTGAGGCGGGCGCCGATTTGGTGGCGGCGTTTGTCCTTTTTGTTTACTGACGTTAGCAAAGGGACGTGACCGGAGTGGGGGTATACATACATTCACACATGGATGATGGTGGTGGTGTGGGGATGGTGTGGTGGAAAAGAGAAGAGTAGTTGTGCATGCGATACGGGGGCCGGAGTGCATGGGCTGAGGGTGCTGGCGTAGTGCTACGCAAACTGGAGCGCAGTGTCGAACTACGGTTTGGCCGGGGGTTGGACGGAAGTTTATGTTTATAGTGGGGTTTGGGGGCTTTCTCTTTGTGTGTGATTGTCACTTATTCGCATATGTGTGTTAGATATGGCGGGGTGGTGCCCTCTTTATGGGGTGGTGACATACTATGGCATTGGGTACTGTACCGACTATAGCCTAATCCGGCGGGCCAACCTGTACACTGTCCATGTCTATTTGATCAATCGATCCTATTCTCCACTGAAAATGGCAAGGCAATGAATCCGGTTCTCCATCCCGCCGGGATCCCATCCGTTATTGATTTGCATGATTTTGTCCAATGATATTGTCAAATTTTTGTCTCACAAATTTTCCTTCAACAAGTTTCTTCCCTCTCTATCTAACCTCTCGACTCGTCGTTGGTACACCCACCCATTATGTCCGTCAAAACTCCAGCCCAAAATTGGCCCTGCTCCAGCGACACATTTACCGCGGCGGAATATTCTGTAGCACTCGTGCCTTGTGTCTGTGATCTCCGTTTTTTGGGGGAGGTTTTGTCTGTTATCACTATTTCTCAACCCTTCTCTGATCTTCTCCGGCGGCAGTTTCCGCATTCGCGCGGCGGGTATAGATATCCGGTATCTGCCACCCGATACCGATTGCCAGTTCCAGTATTTCTCCTCCTCCACCCATCTTTCCAATGTCCTCCGATTTCGACTTTTTGCTGACTCTCCCTTTCGCTGACCGTAAGTATGAGCGCACTCCCAAGATTACCGAGAAGATGAAAGTGCAATTGGCCAAAACCGGCGAAACGGTGACGATTCTCCCAGCCCACAAAGAGGAAGACGTCCCCAAGGGCCTTCTCGAGGCATGTCTCGACGAATTCAACTATGTGATCGAAGAAGGCAGAACTTATCCTCACTACCTTCAGATGTCATACCAGGAGTATATGGAATATCTCTTTGAAGGATTCGCCGCGATCTGGATCCAGGGCGAGTATGACGACGCGTGGAAGAGCGAGTCCAAAGAGTTCTGGGACAAAAAGCTCTTGGGGTACTTCTACATCAAGCCTAACTACATCGGGCGGTGCTCGCACGTGTGCAATGCTGGGTTCATTGTCAAACATACCGTGAGAGGTAAAGGCTTAGGTGTTGAGATGGGCACCAAGTATCTTGAACTCGCACCACGGTTGGGCTATGTGTACTCTGTGTTCAATCTTGTGTTTGAAACCAACCCTGCCAGTTTCAAAATCTGGAAGCGGTTGGGATTTGAACAGATTGGATACGTGAAGAAAGTGGCCGCACTTAAGGGTGAGGACAAGTTGGTGGGAGCGTACATCTTTGGCAAGGATTTGTAATGCTTCTGATCCACTACTCGTACCAAATCTTGGGTAAGGCAATCGGCGAGAAAAATTAATAGACAGTCAACAACCGGAGTGTTATATTTTACAGTACTAAGAATAACTCGAAATAACGATTCCCTCAAAACAATTACCTCAAAAGAACAATTCTATGTAAATAATGATTCCCTTAAACACCTAAAGCTAGGCCCCGTAAGCCCGAAAGTTTTTGATTGGCCCTTAAGAGTGATTGAACATCACTGAATGCAAATCCGCACTTACTGCCACATACAGTGTTTTCACAATGAGGAGAAGCCAACTGACCAAAAACGATCACACTGCGGAAAAATGTTCTCAACGACATTCGCAAAAATAAATTCTTTATGCTTTCGAAACTTCTTGTAACGTAAAAGGTTCATACGTTCTAAACTAAATAAAAACAAAACTTTTTTCGGTCTAAGAGCTCCAAAGCCAACCAAAGGAGGCATTGGCTTCCAATTCTGCCTTTCAACCATCCTCTGTGAATGATTATATGGTCAATGTGAACATTCTTGGCAAGCAAAGAAGTATACAGTACAAGGAATAGTGCTTGCCAAGTGTTTCTCTCAATTGACTTTTCTTCCAGGTTTATCTAAGTAGCAAATCGACGGTTATTTTAGAAACATATTGGATAGAGTTCATTTGACGCTCAATTAAATGGGCTCAGAAATCGATACCTCTTGATCTTGAATCGATAGCTGAACCATCAGAATTAAATGGCGCTAATTGTTTTGCGCCTAAGAATGTGGTATCAATGACTCGAATGAGGTGGAATTATACGGGTGGACCCGAAATTAGTGGTAAGGTCCTCGAACGCTCAAAGGGACTGTTGGCTGCGCATCTACATACATCAAAGAGTCGGGGAAAGTGCTCAGAAACAAAGAATTTTTGAATCTAGACCACCGGGCACGAAATTGCAGTGCACTTTCATACGTAAACTGTTGAACGCCAATTCATCATCCCAGGGCGCAAGAAATAATCGCGCGGTGGGGGAAAACCTAAATGAAGGCATTCTTAAATGCTTTACACAGAAACGTTTGCACGTGGAAAATACAATCATTCAGCTAATACAATCATTCAGCTAAAGCGTGCGCTATATGTTTTTTGTTTTCTCAATGAATTTTCTTTCAGTTTTTTTACATGTAATCTACATCCAATTACTATCTTTTTTTTCCTTTTTTTTTGGTAACGATCGCAATCACCGTCACCTCGAACTAGAGTACCTCACGATAATACGATTTGAATTATTTAGTCGTACCGCAGATTCACGCGTTGTTACAGTTGATGATCTGCACTGGGCAACGTAATTCTCACTGAACCCCGATTTCACCCTTTCTTAAAGACATCGTCAACAGGTGTATCATTGTTGGTTAGCTTGAACTTGTCCTCTTGAGTCCAGCCGCATCTGTACTTTTGATATAATCTACCAATCTTCGACCATCTCAAACTGTGATTGCCAATTTCCAGCCACCCTCCAGCCAGGACCCACTCCATTTAGGGAAGATCTCTCAACACCCATACATCCTCCGCTCTATATCACGATATACACAACGGACTGCGATATACTCCACCATGCCCGAGTTCGACGACGTCATTCTGCCGGCCCACTACCGGCCGCAGTTGGACTACTCGCCCGTGTCCACCGTGGAACGGTACACCGTTCTTTTGAAAGACGGCGAAACCACCGCCACCATCTACCCCATCCACAACGCCGATGAGCTTCCCGCCGGGCTCTTGGCGTTTCTTTGCGACGAGTTCAACATGGAGGTGGAGCGCGGCGATACCTTCTCCTTCTTCGACACGTTGCACATCGAGTCGTTCCAGAACTACTGGTTCGGCGCGTTTGCCGGCGTCATGGTGTTGGGCGACTCCCCCACCCTCGAAGGGCCCAAACAATGGGAGAAGGAGTGTCTCGGCACCTTCTTCATCAAGCCCAACTACCCGGGGCGGGCGTCGCACATCTGCACTGCCGGGTTCTTGGTCAACGCAGGTATCCGCGGCAAGGGCATTGGCCGCACCTTGACTGACTGCTTCTTGCAGTGGGCACCGCGCATCGGCTACACCTACACTGTGTTCAACTTGGTGTTTGAAACCAACGTGGCGGCGCGCCGCATCTGGGAGCTGCTCAACTTCAAGCGCATTGGCCGGGTCAAGAGTGCCGGCATCTTGAAGGGCCACGAGACCGCGGTGGATGCCATCATCTACGGCCGCGAGTTGGTCACGGTCGCCGACACCACCATGGGCGCGTACCGGTTCGACCGCATCCGCTTCTACCTTGAGACCGGCAAGTACCCGGCAATGTCCGACCGGCTGGAGAAGTCGCGGCTCCGGCTGTCGGCGTCGCACTACCGCCTCGAAGACGGCAAATTGAAGCTCCGCGACCGCGAGGTGGTGAGTGACCCGGTGCGCCAGCTCCAGATCTGCACCGAGATCCACATGGCCAGCCACGGCGGCATCAACAAGACGACCGCGGCCGTCACCGAGAAGTACCACTGGACCCGCATCAAGGACACTGTCTCTGCCGCCATCAAGAACTGCGTAACCTGCTCCGAGTCGGCCAAGGACGACGAGCTGATGAAGCTCACCGCTGCCAACAAGCGCATCTTGCATGGCCTTCCGGATATGCGCCGCGGCCTTGCTCCGGGTCCACCAAAGCCACCGGCCGACGAGGTAGACATTGCTCTCCACGCCCGCGACGACAGCTTGCACCGCGGTTCCCTACACCGTGACACCTTGCGCCACCAGGACAGCTTACACCGCGACTCGTTGCCTCAAGACTCGTTGCTCCCGCACGACTTGTCGGGATTGGACAATGGTTTGATCGCGGTGGTGGAAGCGGCACAAAAGCGGCAACTGTCGCCGCGACGCCAGCAGCACCACGAGTCTCCCGCGCCAACATATGCGTCCGTGGCGGCTGCGGCAGTGGGCGGCGACGCCAACCAGTTCTATGCCAACGACTACCTGCACCACGCTTACACCAGCAAGTATAGCACTCCCAAACAGCGTCACGGCCGCGGCGACACCGTACCGGTGGACCCCGACATCTCTGTATTTGATCACAATGTCAATGCTGGTGGTGAGGAGATTGAGATTGCACGGGCCTTGATCCATTCCAACGAAGTGGACGAGCATGCCGACCCCGACCAACGGCCGGAGAAGCCCGAGAATGGCGACGAAACAAACATGTTTTTCAAGAACGATTAAGACAGTATGAGTACTCTATTGGGGGGGAGGGGATAAGGAAACACCGAGCACGTATGGCTCGACGAGGAGACAGGTCGAAGGTTCAACCGTCCTGTCAAACGTGATTCAATACAATAGGGCCCTTTTGGGGCCAGGAGGCTTCAACGATTTCTACGTAGGCTACATGGCAACCAACGGGTTACGGTTACATCTGGGATCACCTGTTATACATTACACAAGTTTTAAATATCGTATCATAGACTATAAGATGATTATAAAGATGGTCCATTCCCCCAAACGAACCATCGGTTACGTCGCTTAGAAGTCAACGCCGATAACCATGGCCAACAAGGCCATTCTAACGTACAAACCGTATCTCATTTGTCTGAAGTATGCAGCTCTTTGATCAAAGTCAACCTCTTCCTTGATCTCAGAGGTTCTAGGCAATGGGTGCATCACGCACATGTGTTGCTTAGCGTGAGACAAGATCTTGTTGTCGACGACGTAAGTGTCCTTCAATCTCAAGTATTGGTCTCTGTCTTGGAATCTTTCCTCTTGCACTCTGGTACAGTACAAAACGTCCGACTTCGCAATTATTTCTGGGGTCAACTCCTCAGTCTCGGAAATCAACATGTTGTTGTCAACCAAAAGCTGTCTAAGGCTCGATGGCAACGCCAACTCCTTAGGGGCAACCAATTGCACTCTGACGTGGTATTGACGCAACAAGTACAACAAAGAGTGCACTGGTCTGCCGTACTTCAAGTCACCCATGAAGGTAACAGTGATACCGTTCACGGTACCCAACTCTTCTCTGATGGTGAACAAGTCCAACAACGCTTGCGATGGGTGTTCCTTGGAGCCGTTACCACCGTTGATAATTGGCACTGGAGAGTACTTGGCGGCAATGGCAGCAGACTCTTCCTCTGGGTGTCTCAACACAATAGCGTCGGAGTAGCACGCCAAAGAACGGATGGTGTCTTGCAAAGTCTCGCCCTTCTTCACGGAAGAGGAATCAGCAGCAACAGCAACAACTCTACCGCCCAATCTTTGCATAGCTGCATCGAAAGACGACGAGGTTCTGGTAGATGGCTCGTAAAACATGGTAGCCAACAATCTGCCGCTCAACAAGTCCAAGACACCTTGTCTCTCAACTGCCAATCTCATTTCTTGGGCAACGGTGAAAAGACTGTGCAAGTCGGCTCTGGTGAGGTTCTTCACCGACAAAACAGAGTTTCTCAAGAAAATGTTGTTGTGTCTGATGTAGTTTTTCAAAGCATTGGACTCGGACAAGTTAACGGTAGGAGGCTCGGAAACCAAGGTGGATCCCAACTTCTCCAACTCAGCAGCAGGTGGTTGATCTCTCTCCTTGAGGAAAGATGGACGACGGCCCTCGCCGAACGACATTCTGGTCTTCTTGTTCAAGGCAGGAGATTGAGGAATAGCAGTGATAGAACCAAATCTGTCTCTGGCAACAGCGCCGTTTTGACCGCTGGTCTCAGTGGTCAAAACAGAGCCATCCAAGCAAACAGTCTCACCGTGGTAAGAAACACGTTCGATGTAACCGTACAACTTGGTGCTCTTGAAGATGGCAGACACGGCCTCGCTGATAGTGACAACTCTGTCAATGTCAACCTCAACAAAAGCATCTTGCTTTGGAAGGTTAAGGATCTTAACTGGGTTGTCGTGCAAACGGAGAACAATGTCCTCGACAGTAAGCTTACCGGCGTTGACCGCAGAGAACAACAATGGCAAGGTTTCCTTCAAACCCAAACCTGGGACAATGTCGTGGCCCAAGCCCTTGGCAACCAAGTATGGCAACACACCGACAGAGAAACAGTCAATGTATTCCAATCCCGCCCACAAAGCCTCCTGGTCAGCCTGAGATGGCAAGAAACCGAATTGTGGGTAGTCTTCCTTCGACAAAAACAAGGAGTAGACAGATACGTCACAAGTAACTTGCAAGCTCTTGGCCTTGGCCATCTTGATCAACTCCAAGTCCTCAGCGCTAGAAACACCAGTGATGTGGATGGACCTGTTGTGCAACGAAGCCAACAACAACACGGAGGCCAAGTCAGTAGCCTTAGCATCGGTCACCATTGGCTTAGCAGTAGGCCAAGAAGCGAAGTGTGCGGAGATAGCAGAAACCTTGGAGTTGGCAAGCTCGTTGAATGGCAAAAACAAAGAACCAGCGTTAACAGAAGCAGCAGCCTCTTCAGCGTTAGTCTCAGAGCCAGAAATAGACATAGAGTAGTCAGTGTAAGAAGACTCAGAAGCAGCGTCAAGAGCATCTGACAAGGTCTCAACGTCAAAAACAGACGAACCAGTCACGGTATGAGGCAAGAAAGAGTTGAAGGTGAAACCAGCAGCCAAGGAAGCCTTGGTAGTAGCCTCGAAATCATTCAAAGAAGGAACGAAAGAGGTAATGTTAACCAAACCAGGCAATTGCGCAGTGGTGTGGGAAGTCTGGGCATCGTTGTTAGTAACGTCCAAAGAGATGTTTCTGGCCAAAGCCTCAACCAACAACTTAGCACACTTAATGTTAGTCACCAATGGCACCGAGTAGTCAACAGCCATACGACGGGATTCGTAACCCTTGGACACGTAAGATGCTGGACGACGGAAACGGTTAGAAGATGGCAAGTTAATGTACAAGTCAATCAAGTTGTTAGCCAAGTGCTGGGTCAAAGAGTACTCGGACTTTTGGTTGTCGCTGTCCTTCAACACTTCCAAGTAGCGAACTGGAATGTCGTGTTCCTTGATGAAATCAGCAGTACCAGAAGTGGCAAACAAGGTATAGCCCAAGTCGTGCAACTTCTTAATGGATGGCAACAATTCTTGCTTCTCCTTGTAAGAACCAACGGAGAACAAAATGTTCTTTTTTGGCAACTTGAAACCAGTGGAGATCAAGGACTTCAAGTAAGCTTCGTACTTGTTTCTACCGAAGGTAGCAACTTCACCAGTGGAAGCCATCTCGACACCCAAGATTGGGTCAGCACCAGCCAATCTCGAGAACGAGAATTGAGGAACCTTGACGGCACAGTAGTCCTCTGGCAACTTCTTACCTGGGTAAGGAGTGACTGGGATGTCCATGATAGCCTTGGTGGCCATTTCAATCAAGTCAGTACCAACAACCTTGGAGATGAATGGGAAAGAACGAGAAGCACGGACATTGCACTCAATAACCTTGATGTCGTTGTCCTTGGCAATAAATTGAATGTTGTAAGGGCCAGTGATGTCCAAGGCTCTACCAATTTTAGCAGTGGCCTCGACAATTCTGCGGACAGTCTCTGGGTCCAAGTCTTGAGGAGGAACAATAAGAGTGGCATCACCAGAGTGAACACCAGCGTTCTCGACGTGCTCGGAAACAACGTGCATGATCATCTTACCGTCCTTGGCAACAGCGTCCATCTCAATTTCCTTAGCGTTCTCAATGTACTTGGTGATAACAACAGGGTAGTCTGGAGAAACGTCAACGGCTTGAGACAAGTAAGAAGCCAAGTCAGCCCTGGAATAGACAGTGTTCATGGCAGCTCCAGACAACACGTAAGAGGGACGGACCAAGACTGGGTAAGTGACCTTCTCAGCAAACTCCTCGGCTTCAGCGATAGAGGTCAATTCCTTCCAGGCAGGCTGGTCAACACCGATTTTGTCCAACATTCTGGAGAATTTGTATCTGTTCTCAGCAGAGTCAATCATTTCTGGAGAAGTACCGAAAATCTTGACATTTTGACGGTGCAAGGTCAACGCAATGTTGTTAGAGGTTTGACCACCCATAGAGATGACAACACCAGAAGATTGTTCCAAGTCGTAGATATCCAAGACTCTCTCCAAGTTAATGGTCTCAAAGTACAATCTGTCAGCCTCGTCATAATCTGTAGAGACGGTCTCTGGGTTGTAGTTGATCATAATGGTCTTGATCTTGTTTTCTCTCAAGGTTCTGATCGCTCTAACAGCACACCAATCGAATTCAACGGAAGAACCAATTCTGTAGACACCAGAACCCAACACAATAACACCATGATCGTCGAACTCAACGTCTGAAGAATCAGCGTTGTAAGTAACGTACAAGTAGTTGGTGAAGGCAGGGAATTCTGCAGCGACGGTATCAATTTGCTTAACAAATGGAATGACACCAGCCTCCTTTCTCAATCTTCTAATAGCAACTTCGTTGGAGTCCAAGAACTTAGCAATTTGTCTGTCCTCGAAACCCAATTGCTTGGCTTGTCTCAAAACAGAAATTGGCAAGTTCTCCTTGGTACCAAAGTCGGTAATCTTCTTACCGAACTTGATCAAACCGTCCAACTTGTTCAAAAACCACTTGTCAATGTTGGTCAACTTCCAAACCTTCTCAACACTGTAACCGTCAGTCAACGCGTTAGCAATGGCGAACAAACGTTGGTCAGAAGGAGTTTGCAATTCGTTGTCAATGTCAATAGACATCAAAGCAGCGGTAGAGTTGAAACCCAAGTTTTGGTAGTCAGTAGATCTGATGGCCTTTTGGATAGCCTCTTCGAAGGTTCTACCAATAGACATAACCTCGCCGACAGACTTCATGGAAGAAGACAACAAGGAGGAAACTCTGGTGAACTTCTTCAAGTCCCATCTTGGAATCTTAACAACGACGTAATCCAAAGATGGCTCGAAACAAGCACAAGTAGACTTGGTGACGGAGTTCTGGATTTCATTCAAAGGAATGTTCAAACCCAACTTAGCGGCGGTGTAAGCCAATGGGTAACCAGTGGCCTTGGAAGCCAAAGCGGAAGAACGAGACAATCTGGCGTTAACCTCAATGATGCAGTACTCCTTGGAAAATGGGTTCAAAGCGTATTGAATGTTACATTCACCGACGACACCCAAGTGTCTAATAACGTTGACAGCAGTAGTTCTCAACATGTTGTAGTCCTCGTCAGACAAGGTCTGAGATGGAGCAACGACAATAGAATCACCAGTGTGGATACCCAAAGGATCAAAGTTCTCCATGTTACACACGGTAATACAGTTGTCGAAAGCATCACGGACAACTTCGTATTCAACTTCCTTCCAGCCCTTCATGGATCTCTCAACAAGAACTTGAGAAGAGGTAGCGAAAGCGACACGACACAAAGCAACCAATTCTTCTTCGTTGTCAGCGAAACCGGAACCCAAACCACCCAAAGCGAAAGCAGCTCTGACAATCAATGGGTAGCCAATCGCATTAGCAGCGTCCACACACTCTTCAACGGTGGTACAAGCCTCAGATCTGGCACACTTCTCGCCAATCTCCTCCATGGCACTGGCGAACATCTCTCTGTCCTCAGTGGTGATGACGGTATCAATTGGAGTACCCAAAACCTTTACACCCAAGCCCTCGAACTCATCCTTCAAAGCAATACCGACACTCAAAGCGGTTTGACCACCGAAAGTACAGTAAATACCGTCAGGGCGCTCGTGTTCAATGACCTTTCTGACGAACTCTGGGTTGACAGGCAAGAAGTAAACCTTGTCGGCCAAACCCTTAGAGGTTTGAATGGTAGCAATGTTAGGGTTAATCAAGATGGTGTAGATACCTTCTTCCTTCAACGCCTTAATGGCTTGAGAACCGGAGTAGTCAAACTCACCGGCTTGACCAATGGACAAACCACCTGAACCCAAAACAAGGACCTTCTTGACGTCTTCTCTTGGGTGAGCAGCTCTGTTGTCGGCCATCAAACCACCTGGGAATTCCACTGGCTTATAGATACCAGTGTTCTTGAAGTCAACAACAGCGTTGATGAAAACATCAAACAAGAATTCGGTGTCTCTTGGACCCGGGGTAGACTCAGGGTGGAATTGCACCGAGAAGAATGGCTTGGACTCGTGGTAAATACCCTCATTAGAACCATCGTTGGCGTTAACGAACAATTCCTTCCAGCCGTTAGACAAGGTTTCGGTGTCGACAGCGAAACCGTGGTTCTGAGAGGTGATGTAACATCTACCGGAGATGGTAGAGGTACAAGGGATGTTGTGACCACGGTTACCGTACTTCAACTTCAAGGTGGAAGCACCGGTGGCTCTGGCCAACAACTGGTGACCCAAACAAATACCGAAAACTGGGGTCTTTCCCTCGGAAAGAACCTTTTCCAATCTGGAGACAGCATCGGTCATGACTTGAGGATCACCGGGACCGTTGGAGACAAACAAACCATCGTATTCCTCATTGGTGTAGTCGTAGTCGAAAGGAACAACCTTCAACTCCACACCTCTGGCAACGAAACAACGGATTTGGTTGTACTTCATACCAACATCAACGGCAATGATACGGATTGGCTTACCGTTCTTGTCGGTCTTGACGTTGTCCTTTGGAGTGTACAAGACTGGCTCCTTAGTAGAAACCTTGGCAACCAAGTTCTTCACGTTAGGGTCGTCCCATTCTGGAACATCAAAGTGTTTGGACCAGTCTTGTTGACCAACAACCTCGTCGTGCTTGGTGTTGGCGGCTTGGATGGCAAGTCTACCCAAAGTAGAACCTTCGGTTCTCAACTTCTTGGTCAAGCCTCTGGTATCCACACCATACATGGCAGGGATACCTTCTTGCTGCAACCATTGGCCCAAGGAAGAAGTGGCCAAGTAATGAGAATACTCCTCAGTGTAGTGAGCAACAATCAAACCAGCAATGTGGATTCTGTTGGACTCGAAGTACTTTGGTAATTGCTCGACAATGTCACACTTCAAGTTACGGTCGGGGACACCGTAATTACCAACAAGTGGGTAGGTGATAACCAAAATCTGGCCCTCGTAAGAAGGGTCAGTGATGGATTCGGGGTAACCAACCATACCGGTTTGGAAAACAACCTCACCGGCAGCAGAAACTGGGGCACCGAAAGAGTAACCTTGCAAAGCGACACCATCTTGGGTTTCCAAGGTCATCAAACGATCACCAGTGGATTCCATTGGAGGAGAAATTGGAGCAGACAATCTAGCCATCTTTGAAACTTCTCTTGAAAACGTTAATGGGTTTAGTAAAAGTGGGTGTTTTATTAGGATTAACCGAGTATTGAACGCTTAGGGGGAGTTGCAAACAATACTTTTGAAGTTGACAAGAGAGCTGACGGGTGTTAGTAAATTGAGATAAAGTGTGCAATCACTGTGCAATCCGGGCATCGCAAAATTTCCGGCAAATATGCAATCAGAGTCACTCATGATTTCCATCGGGGTCACATCAATGACCCAACCGGGCGTAGGCGAAAGGTATTTTACTACCATCGGCTCAACAGTGAAATCGCAAAGAAAAAAAAAACTACAAGAATCAATGCTGAAAGAATTACACAGGGCAGATGCCCCACGACCTCAATTCTCTCAACAATAGTCTGATTCTTGCATTGGACGAAACATACATCAATATCCGTGGGGGCGAATATTTGTGTGAATCAAAGAATAGCAAAGAAGAGTGCCTATTGTTGAGAGGAGGAAGAAGAAAGAAGGAAGGGGAATAAAGAAGCTTGACGCATGTGCAGATTCCCCACATATATATAGTGCCTCAGAATGAAAATTTTCGTCGCTCATCGCCATGATCCGGGGGTATGACTGGCGCTCACCCTCGGATAATAGTGCGGTCATGTAGTTTTATCACGTGTGCGTCGGATTATCTGCAATTCCGGGTCAAACGTAATGACTCTTGCATGTCTGGTTTACGTTGCATTTCACTTCCAAAACAACTAATTTCCACCTAAATCCAATCACAAATATGATCAGCTGTATATTTTTGCTTTTTTTGCTTCCAGCCCAAATTCCACGCCAAAATATTCGCCTAGGGCAATAGCAATAAACTTTAAGGGCTCACACGACCTTTTGCGACCGGTATGCAAATGTTTATGTACCGGTCTTTAATCTATGTCATCGCCATCGCATTGTATCTAGGGCAACGGTTTGAGTCAACTGAAATAATTGGAGCTTTGACATGGCGGGTCTCATTTTATGTTTCCTAGGGTGAAAAAAAAATGGTCTACATCTGGGATTCCTAATTTCTCAATGCTAGACCCTGGTAATGTTAAATGTAGTATCCTGCCCAAAGAATTTTATTAGTAATTTTTTAAATGTCAATTGCAATTTGCGATCAGCAGTGCCAATGTTTCGCGAAAAGATGACGAGAGGAGAAGAAATTAGAAATAACACAATGCCACGCAAGTTGTACATCAACATCACACGCAACAACTCGAAAGCTGTAAAATGATGATTATTTCTTAGTCACTCAACATCGAAGGTTCTCAAAGCCCTTGAAGTTTGGCGGTTGGTTCGGATGCTTGACTCTCACATGTCATACCACATGATTTACCCTGGATTATATGGTCGACTCGCGGGGGTTGTTTCCAAGACAAGGCTGACTCTTTGAGCGTTAATATACTTCTTTATTGAAAGTATGTATTTTGGCTACTTAAGTAAAGCACCATGATTTGCTATCAAGATAGCACATTGAAGTCTATAAATAAACTGAGCGACATAAGTCAATTACACGAGAGAATTTCCAAAAGAGTGCACATTTCTATCGCCAAACAATCAGGGTAGTAAGAGAAAATAACCAGAAGCTTGTCCTCCAGTATATTAAGCAATCCAACATTGCATCCTTCATCATTTTGACATGTTTCAATACAAAAAGCGATCTTAATGAAGTCACGCTTAATAACGAGGGCTTTCGTATCTCTCTGGCGTTTCCGGTTTAGCCGGATTGATCAATAGCAACTTTTGGTTTTGTAAGTTTATCCTGCAACGATTTTACAATTTTAGACACCTCCACCAACTTCGCACAACAAATTGCCAATGTTAACAATTATCAGCTAAAACAGTTAATATTCGTGGAACTAATCATCTATTTAGACCAACGCAAAACAAATACTCACTCTCCAAATTGATTCTCCCTAAATCTTAAATCCACAAATCTCAACTCTTCGAATCTCGGTACGACATTTTCTAATTCTACGAATTGTCATTGTTTTTGTCATCGAGAATACAGCCGCACAGCCACACGGTCTATAATCAAAGTACCAGCGCTGTCAATGTGTATATGCACACCCAAACGATGCGCCAAAGTAATTTATCCAATCTCACACTCTACTTCACTAAAACATCTGTTTGAGTTATTGAATTGTTTCCTGGTCAATAGCATACCACCAGTTTTACCGTTGGCTCAGTTGATCTGGTCCCGGCGGTCCTTTATTTCTCATATCACTACCAGATGGTTTTGGGTCCCATACGAAGGTTTCGTCGTCAAGTGGCGGGTACAAGTGTTGGTCATACCCTCCGAAACACTATTCACTTGTTTACAGAGACAGTTAACCCCTACGTGACACGCGTGATTCCAAATTTCCGTACCGCTCATTATGTCTACATCATCTTCATGTCCTTCTTAGGTTCAGTGATTGTGTTTCCAATCTCCAACTTCAAGTACATTGATATATTATTTCTCATGAGTGGCTCTTGCACTCAAGCAGGATTGAACACCATCAACCTAAATGACTTGAGGCTACTGCAACAGATACTTGTTTATTTGTTCACTACCCTCACAACTCCTATATTTATTCACCTGTCTTTGCTCTTTGTTCGTCTTTACTGGTTTGAGCGTCATTTTGATAACATCAAAGAATCTTCCATGCTTAATTTTAAAATGAGAAGAAATGCGACGCTAGCGGCTCGCACAAACTCGTTTGATCCCACCATGGCCAATACAATGACCAATCAAGGCTTGGGATTCGCCCTGAGGCGCCCAAGCCTAAACCCCAACCAAAGAGCCGAGCCGCTAAGTCAGGGAGACCAACAAAAGGGACCAAATGTACTAGTACATGAAGATCCCTCCCATACGGAATCCTCTGAGTCCGCACAAAAGGATTCTAGCCTGCCACCCGTTGGAACTAACGGTGGATCTACCATGTACAGCGAGCCAAGCGACGATGAGGATCAACCTCGAGTTGCCCCAGATCAAATATTGCACGGCAATACCCAGGATAAGATCAAATTCGGCGATCTTCCCCATCCTTCGAAGAAAAGAAAGGAAGTTGATCCCTCCGACATGTATAAGTCCATCACCATGCTCCAAAAAAATAGAAGAGACAGTGGACTTGAAGAAGAAGTTTTGGTTATTAAATCGCCAAAAGAAATTGAAAGTGAACGAAATATGCCAATTTTCACGAAGAAGTCACCATTTCACTCTTCGTCAAGAAAACACATGAAATGGAGAGTCAAAAACCTCCGAAGAAAGCATGGTTGGGATTCTGCGCGCCGGGGTAGTAAGCCAGTCAAAAGAAGAATTTCTCTGAATTCCTTCAATGAAAATGAATCAATTGATAGCGAGGATGTGGAAGAAGAAGAAGAAGAGGCAGAAGAAGAAGATGAGACTCAAGGTGGAAGGCGACTGAAATACACCGATGATTTATTAGACACAGATGATGACGTTGCCAATCAAGATGATGGACATTATTCAGTATTTTCTGATGATTCTGCAAATGATGCTGGTACTGATTACCAGAAATCAGAAGGCGTGGATCCAAAAGACACGACCCCGATGAAACCGAGATTTACGACGTCTTCTACCGACCGAGAACACATGACACGAAGGTCGAGGTCTCGAAGACTTAGTCGTTGGAGAACACCAACCATACCACGTTTCCGGACTGGTACTGATGAATACCTGGGTGTGGACACTGATGACGAGGAGAACGGATTGCGTCGTGTTATAAGTGCCAATTACTTATCTTGGGTACCAACCATTGGTAGGAATTCTACTTTTATTCACTTGACAGATGACCAGAAGGCGGAGCTCGGTGGAGTAGAATATAGAGCGGTTAAGTTATTGATCAAGATTTTGATCGTATTTTATATTGGATTCCACATTGTTGCATTCCTATTATTCGTCATTTTCATTAATGTATCGAAAGGATATGCAATAAAAATGAGAGATTTCGGGATTTCTCCAACGTGGTGGGGATTTTTCACTGCCCAATCTTCTTTCAATGACTTGGGACTTACTCTCACACCAAACTCGATGCTGACTTACAACAAGTCAGCTTACATCTTGATTGTTTCCTCATTTTTCATTATTATCGGTAACACCGGATTCCCAATTATTTTACGCTTTATTATTTGGGTTATGTTGAAAATTTCGAAGCCATTATCGTTGTTCGAAGAATCTTTAGGATTTCTATTGGACCACCCGAGACGTTGTTTTACAATGTTGTTTCCATCTCTCCCAACCTGGTGGTTATTATTTATCCTCGTTGCTCTTAATGCCACTGATTTGATTCTTTTTATCATCTTGGATTTTGGGGGTAGTTATTTGCTGGATATCCCTAAAGGCTTTCGAGTGTTGGATGGGTTATATCAGGCATTCAGTACCAGAACAGCTGGATTTTCGGTTGTCGACTTATCTCAATTAGATCCAGCGGTTCAAGTAAGTTACATGATTATGATGTATATTTCGGTGCTTCCGTTAGCCATTTCCATCAGAAGAACGAATGTTTATGAAGAACAGTCATTGGGGATATATGCCGCGGACGCAGAAGAATCAGACAAGAAAACGAAGAGAAATTTTGTGGGCTCGCATTTGCGTAACCAGTTATCGTTTGATTTGTGGTTTATTTTCTTGGGCCTTTTCATTGTTTGTATTGCAGAGGGAAGCAAGCTTAAAAACGATGATATAAGATTTACTATTTTCAGTGTTCTTTTTGAGATCATATCGGCATATGGCACGGTTGGGCTCTCATTGGGCTATCCGAACGTGAATGAGTCCCTATCTCATGAGTTCACCACTGTGTCTAAGTTGGTGATCATTGCAATGATGATTAGAGGAAGACATAGAGGATTGCCTTATTCCTTAGACAGAGCTATTATGCTTCCAAATGAGGATATGCAAAGAAGAGATAAGTTGCAAGAAACGCACGCTGCACAACGTGCCCAAAGGATTGAAACGGCCCCCACGATGTCTACATTCAATGACCCACACGCTTCCACATCGGAAAGACTTCATGGATTGACAAGAACTATTACGAAAAAGGCTGCTGCATACAGAAAGAACTCCATGTTTCCATCACCCACAAAGTTGCCTCCAGAATTGCACGAGATGAGAACCTACCCACTGCAGTCCTAAGCCAACCTTTATCCTTCAATAGAAGGAGCCGTAAAAATAGGAAATTTTTTATAATTGTCCTCCACTAATGCATACGTGATTGAATCTTATGTAGATATGACCCGAACTGTAGACCATTGGGGAGTGTACATACTTGCGCCCATACAATTCCAGTAGGAGTGCAAAGCTTATCAGTGACTATTCTTTCACATAAACATCAGAAGAAGTTAAGGAAAATACTTCCTGGCTTTTCCTTTTGAAGATTTAGTGTTCAACCATGTCAAGTTCTTTCGATCAACGGTGTTGGAGTTGTGTCACGTGCATATACTCCGAGATGAGATCCTGCAATTCAAAAGGACAAAAAAAAAGAAACCTAGTATTTGACAATTTTATTGCAATAATGATTAGAAGACAAGCCAGAGAAAGAAGAGAGTATTTATATAAGAAGTCTCTCGAGCTACAAGAACAAGCTCAACTCGAAAAAAGACAACAATTAAAAGCTGCTCTTGCTTCCGGTAAGCCACTTTCCAAAGAGCTCAGTGAAGATGCTGAACTTCAACAAAATTTCAGATTTGATGAGAGTGAACAGACTGAGATCGATGACGAATACCTGGCCATGAGTGGCGTGAACGATCCTAGAATTATTGTTACAACCTCGAGAAACCCCTCGGTGAAATTGCTACAGTTCTCCAAAGAAATCAAATTAATGTTCCCCAATTCGATGAAGCTAAATAGAGGTAACTACATTATCCCCGAGTTGGTCAAGTCTTGCGCTAGAGCCGCTATCAATGATGTGATTGTTCTCCACGAACACAGAGGTGTGCCAACGTCGTTAACCGTGTCCCATTTCCCTCATGGCCCTTCAGCTATTTTTACGTTGCACAATGTCAAGTTGAGACATGATTTGCCTAATATCGGAAACATTTCTGAAGTATACCCACATTTAATCTTCGAAAATTTTTCCACAAAGTTGGGACAGAGGGTGGTAAAGGTTTTAAAGCATTTGTTCCCTCCTGGAGCAAAGAAGGACAGCTCCAGAGTGATCACATTCATCAACAACGACGATTTCATCAGTGTGAGACATCACGTTTATGTAAAAACTAAGGATGGTGTTGAATTGAGTGAAGTGGGACCTAGATTCGAGATGAAGCTCTATGAATTGAGATTGGGTTTGATTGACAACAAGGACGCGGACATCGAATGGAAGGTCAGAAGATTTGTCAGAACCGCAAACAGAAAGAACTATTTGGCTGAATAAATACTCCAGGTTATAAATACTCCAGGTTATAAACACGAAATCTCATTTACGTAAATCTTGAATCCAACAAATTGACAATCATTGTCCTAAAGACTAACTAAAATACACGGGGTCACGGAGGACCACCAACAACTAATTTGTTAAAACGGGACAGCAACAATAGCAGTAATAATAATAGAGAAAACCCACATAAGTCCAATTGGACAAAGGATACTGATATATGGGACTGGCCAACCGTTTATGGGAGTTCTGAAAACAGGTCCCGTACGAAAGGAGCATCCTTGTTCCGGAATTGCTTCCTTTATTGTAGACGCTCAGTATCCACTTATCTCTGTGGTACATTGTCTGATGCGGTCACCGGCCGAGAAAGATACCAAACTTTCGCTGTCAACAGCGGAAGTGGCAGAGGAGAATGACTTCTTACGAGAGGAGCCAGACACATTCTCTTCGGGGAAATACGCTTCTTGGTCTTCCGAGTCAGAGGACTCGGGACTAATGAGGAACTTGTTCAAGTTTCTGTATTCCTGATCGTTGGCTTTCGAGGCGATTCTTTGCTGGTTCGCCTGGGCAACTCTGTCCTTGTAAATCTGTTTTGACAACTGTGATTGGGATGGAACCGAGGTAACGGAGTTCAGAGTCAACTTTCTTGAAAGTTTGTTGAAGGGGAGGTTTTGGCCAGCGTTTTGGTTATTAGAGGTGACAGAGTGGTTGGACGCAACACTCATTTTGCGACTCACGGCGGGGACTCCACCGTGGCTATAGGAATGCATGATTGATGGTCTCCTAGAGAACTCATCGTTGTTGATCATGTCGGCGTAGGAGTAGAACGACACCGACGATCTGGAGCTCGACAACTTTGGGGGCGAGGTAGGGGATTGGGGTTGGTTGGACAACGACGAGGTGGAATTAATGTTGCCGTTGTTGCCAAAGGCTTGATTCATGGAGTAAACACTATTCTTGCGCAGCGGTGTGTACGGTCTGCCCAACGCCATGTTTAATCCAATCACCGAGGAGTTGCGTCTGTTGGAGAAGATCATTTCCACCTCGTCCAAGTTGGTGTCCTTGTCACCCAAAATCTCGGCGGTAGCGTCCAAAGCAGGGGGAATGTAATCCTCCTGTTTCACGGGGGTGGTCAAGTCTTGCACCGAGCGCTCAAAGATCTGGGAGCCTGCTCTTTCGCTCAACGGGTTGGATTCGAGCACTGGCGAACGCACGGGCGAGTTCAACTGGGTGTTTCTCGACAGAAATGGACCTGGTTCCGAGGGACTTCCAGAGGATTTCAACGAGCCCTTGGTCTGGGTCTCAGCTGGTGAAGGAGACGACGAGTTGGGCAGCGTGGAAAGACGAAGAGGCACCTTGGACGAGGATCCAAAGGAAAATAACGACAAGCGTCTTTTGCCCTGGCCATCTGTCTTAATGGCAGTGGCTGGGGACGACGGGGTTTCGTTGTGGTGAAAAAGAGTCATGCTCGGGTAAGTAGGAGGGGGCGGATGGAGAAGACTAAGATAAGCGGGAAACAGGCGGGTTCCAAGTGGGAGATTGGACCGGGTAAAGTGGATTCAATTTGGGCAAAACAAAAGAAACGGGATTCAAACGTCGGCGGAGAAAGAGGCCAACAGGGGAACGGTCACGGGGGGAAGATAGAACCAAACGAAAGGGTACGACGGGGAAAGAATTATAAGGTAGATAACGGGGCTGAGAAGTAAGGAGGAAAATCAGTTGAAGATTAGATATTATCAATCCGGAATGCCGGAGGATAGGGCAGTGGTGGACCGATTACATAATCAGACGTCAAAGATAACATTCAGAACGGCATACATGACCTACGGCAACTGGCAAATGTGGGAATTTCCTGCACCTGCCCACGAGTGTTCTAAAGCCGCAGGCATATTACATATGCGATGCCGGTACAGATCCACAAGCCCCTTCCTGAGGGAATTCCCACTGCTGGAATCAACCGTGACTCTCGTTCAACCATGGGAGCAAAATTCTTAACCACTGCAGCCCGTGTAGGTTTGTCTTTACCCCAGGCAAAAGTCGCAAAGATTCTCGTATCCCCTCATGCCCGAATACGGTGCACGGGTGTGGCTATGCGCACGGCCGACTTCGTCCGAAACTGAGTCCCCGCATTTGTTTTCCTATTTCTGTGTCCATGACCGGTTGTTACATATATCCACAACCAGGTTGGATGCTACAGGAGGGGAGCCCGGTCTTCAAACGGTTGGGGTTTTGCTCCGTCCCACTCAGTTCCGAGCCATGACTAGGGGTGTCTGGGGCCGTGGCACTGCATACTGCTTCAGGGGTGCGGGTGATTGGCTGGTGCCGTGGCTTTGTTTGAGCATACAATTTACGGGCCATGTGAGCGGGGCAGTGTACAGGGCAATATTTTCAGTTTGGTCGAAACATGTCCTTTTTTCAATACCCGGGACACCACGGGGAAGCTGAAAGCATGACAGCGGAAAATAGGATGGTCCATGGGGGAATTACCTAGGGAGGGCCCAATGGTGCTTATCAGGCGTGATGGGTCAGCTTTCCGAATAAGAAACAGCGCGCATTCCATTTCTGGGATGCAAATTGCGGAGTGGAGAAACCAACCTTCGGCCCTGGGTCTTGGCAACACCAATATTTTCCGTGACTGGAAGTTGTTAGCAACCCGCTGCATAGAAAGGGATAGGGTGCCCGTTGTGTTGTTGTGTACCCCACCATTGCACCCTGTCCCACAATTGCACTCGTGTACTATCATTGCATCCTGTACTCCCAGTACACTTCCTGTACTACGTGAGAGCATTATAACCTGGACACTGATTCACACCACTGCAACATGGAATATCTCTGTAAACCGTAGAAACCACAGCGACTTAGACAAGAAAATCCCATCTAACTGGTTTCCCGCACAACGCCATCTCAGAAGCCAAATGCGCAACTCCGATTGCGATTGCGAAGTGCTTAGTGAAATGCGTAGTGTGGAATCCTTCCGCGAAATCCACACAGTGGGGTCACGTGCATATTGGATTAATCGGTGCTGCACTGGTGTTCCAAGACCAACAGTTTCATGCATCCGGGGTTTGAGCCGAAAAGCCAATTGTCCGAGTCCGAGGAAATCGCCCAAGGGCTTGGAGTAATCGCTTCCACCCCCGACTTTCGCATCCGGTCTTACACTCTTGATAGCTTCAATATCAGTTCAATCGAGAAATCGCGTTCCATCCGCCGTTCCCCGCCAACCGAAGACACACATGATACTGGAGACTGGGAAACAGCCACTTGGGTATTCAGCGAAATCCTCCAAGCAATCTCGAGTCGCGACAAGGAAGATGTCCGGCTCCTTATAACCAAGAGCAACCAATTGGTCAACGTGTTGAAAGAGAATCCGTCGCTTAAGAAGGAGATGGTGATCCAAAATGTCATGTCCAAAATCAATTTCATGCTTTACCACTCCAGCTCTCCCCTTCGGTGTGCCGCATACCGCGTACTTCGTCATTGCATCGCCGGTGAAGACTCGGTGTTATACTTGGTAAAAGCTAAGATTCTCATTTTCATTATCGTCACCCTATCCATGCCAACGCCACTACGAGAGAAGGAGGAGGCACTTAAATTGATTCGCGAGTTCATTGAAATTCCCAATGGCACGTCCTACATCTCGATTGGGGTGGTCAAAGCGTTGGTAGCATTGGTGGAACACGAAAACGAAAACATTATTCCCTCGGCAGAGAACCAGGAGATTGAGTCTTACGTTTCGCCCACATTTATTCGAATGGGTATTGAAACGATTTGCGAAATTTCGGTGAGCAAACCGGACGTTGTATTTCATGGAGGCGGGTTTCGATTATTGATATACCTTCTTATTGATGGCCCCTCCGATATTGCAGCTTTTTGCATGTTGGCTATCCTCACCTTATTGGACCAGCCTAATTCCCGCCTATTTCTTCGGAATGGGTTCGACCTTGACTCCTTAGTCTCTGTATTTTCTAACTTTGAAGACGATGATGCTGGAAAGATTCCAAACACAAAGAAGTACTACAACCGCTCCTTGAAAGTAGCATTTCTTATTTCGTCTATGTTGAAAACGTGGACCGGATTGATTTCTTTTTCTCGAAACAAATTCCGTGTCCTCAAAGATTTAATTTCCAACTTGAAGAAACGAAACGACAAACTACGCGGAGTGATCTTGGACCTACTATTGGATGTTCTCCATATTAAAACCCTCCCATGGCTTGAGGGGTCGCCTTTGGGTCACATAATTGCAAATTATTTCACGGTTTTGGCAAAGGGTGCAAACGCAAACTCTCTGGTTTCAATTAACTACGAGTACCACGATATTATTCCTGGCAGTTTCGAGAATTCGATTGTATCTCATTTTCAAGGGCTAGTTGCAAAGGTATTGTTTAACTGCGGATTGATTCCTTTGATAATTGATATAATCGACGAAGATAGGAACAAAGAAATCACCGACAAGGCGACATTTTTACTAACAAATGTTATGCAAATCGCAATTAACCATTTGCCTAAAACGTTTTATGACGATTTTGTTCGCAAGGCTTATTCCAAGCAAATGTCTCTTTCAGCGATGGCAAAAATCGAGATCGCGACAAGGTCACAGTATAAGAAAAATGACAAAGGGAGGAAGTCAGCAGAGATCAAAGAGCTTGTTAAATCAATCAATATTCAGTCGCGTTTGAATATGGATGACGTTACTTTCAAGGCGATGTTGGTGAAAACGAAGATCTTTGTTGCGAAGGAATTTGAAGTGTGGAACTGGAATGCCATTTCAGACCTCTTTCAAGGGCCACTACGAAACCCTAAGCGGTTTTCTGAAGTACAAGAAAAGTACCCCAAGTTTATGAAAACCCTCATGTCATTCTACAGACCCTTTAAATTCCGTTTCGGAAATTTACCCATTAATGCGTCCAAAAAGTTCCCCGCTTTGAAGTCTCCGAAGAAATTGATTTCTGTTGGCTGCCAAATCTTGGAAACATTGCTTACATTTGAAGACGGCTATAAATTCTTGCTAATGAACAAGCTCTTACCGCAAATAGCTGAGATTGTTGCGCAAGTGGATCCATATAGTGGAATAGGCGCCAAAGAGCCAATTCTTTCCAAACGGCGTTTGGAAGAGTCATTAAGCATCGGATATATAAAATTCATTGGCGTACTATCTGAGAATCAGTACGGCCTTTACATTCTTGAAAACTGGAGGATGTTTCAATTTTTCAATGATATTATCGCAGGAAGCTGTGACGATGAAAGTAATAACTACTTTATTTTTGCTTTATTTCCACAGCTAAATTTCACACGCAAGAGCCCGTTGCGCCTATTGCTTGCGAATGCAATTTCAGTATCCAATACTGCCGTGAAAAAATTCATTCTTGACAGGATCATTCCCAAATACATTTCACACCTGGAAAGTGAAGAGATGGTAATAAGCCATTTGTGCACTATGATGTATGATGAATGTGACGATATAATGAAACTTGCTGTACAAATGTTACACGACTTTTATATTGTTCAAGACAATCTTCACAAGATTGATTTGTTCATCGGGATGAGTCCGTCTATTGAGGTACTTGTGGAATATGTTACGGGAAGACGGTTACTATTCAACTTTTGCACAACCACAAAGGGGTTTCGTTATCTTCATAAAAATGGATTTATTGAATCTTGCTTTAATGAAAGCATAAAGACATTGCATGGTTTCGATTATTTGATCACGATTGAAAAATCCTTAAGGGCACAGTTCTTTCCCCAGTTCGAATGGAACTCACCGCGCGAGACTGTTTATGAGTATGATCTACATCATTTCTTCAAATACTTATTGGCTACTGAAGAAGGCTTCAATTTCTTCAATAGTCGGAGGCATTTTATTGATGAAGCCATCTTGAAAACAACTATTATCTGCAACAAGCTTAATATTCTCAGTAAGATTGAGCCTCATATGGAGGAATCCGTATTCGGAACCATGATACCGGAGAATGCAATAGATGACAGTCCATTCTTAGCGCTGCAAGATGATAATTTTTCAGAAGTTCCATTCCCATACAGAAGGACGGAATCCCAATTAAGTCAACATACGAATGATCTTAAAATTTTCAGATCGACTTTAGAAGCAGATCTCCAGGAAGAGGAAGAGGAGTATTTACTAAGAAAATTGAAGCAATATTTGTGGGTGTTTGGTGAAATAGCATCAGCAAATTACGGCATTCAAATTCTCGATCCGTTGTATACCCCAAACACAAAGGGCCAGCACATTATTGAGACTATTCACCATATTTTCGAAACGTCACCTATATGGCAGCTACGCGGTTTGGCATTTTACCAGCTAGGAAAATTGGCGACCACGGTCGAAGGCGCAGAATTTCTTGACGATTTACAGTGGGTTTCATTAAATCCATCCCGAGTCGAAATGGAGATGGCTTTTGCGTATCCGAAATCAATGGATGACGAAGATATCTTTTGCATCGAAAGACTGAATCCTTATGAGGATCTCAGTTACTACACATTATTTGGAATGGACGAGGGTATTGATATTGATCTGCAAGTCTCAATGAGCGAAGAAATTGTTTTTGAAACGTACACAGATCTTGACGATCGAATATTGAGTTTAGTTAACCACTTGAGCTCGGTTTTGGGAAGAATTGAACGCAAAGCAACAAAGGAGCTAAAAAAGATCAAAACAGCGAATCCCGAAATGTTCAACGATATTCACCTTTTTCTCAAGATAATTCGATTGGTCGACAAGGGAAAATTCAAGTTCCGGACTCGGGTATTTCTTTTTGATTTGTTCAACACCTCAAAAATATTGGAAGGGTTGCAGAAGCGGGACCGGAAAGTGTCGATGAACAAGTCGGCCAAATAGTTATGGCAAAGATATACAATATACGGAAAGCAGTCGCGCATTAGACCTTCTTTTTTCTCTTTCCCCCTAAATTAGGCGCATCGACATATTCACGAACTCCTTTGCCTCTAATTTCCAATGGCTTGAACTTTGATATCACCAAATGTGCGTAGTTTCGTCTAATCCACATGTCTGTGTCTTGAGGATTGACCTCAACAGTATCTAGTTCATCATTGACTGTATCTGGTATCATTTCGTACACAGGCAAGTCGGCATGAATCAGTTCCTTCAAAAGGACTGTTTCTGGTGCCTCGTTTGACGATATTTGTTGTAACGGAGATAAAATTTGAGCAAGGTCAGGAGACATGGCAACCAAATTGGCCAACCGCTCGTTGTCTATTTCAAACAGCTGTTCAATTCCATCATCATCAACGTCGGTAAGAAAGTCCAAAATGGCGTCGTTGCGTCTTTTATAGTAGTACAACGTCTGTCTCTGGGTTTTGTCGGTAATGAAAAGCTTTTGCGAGAGGGCAAAGGCCTTGTTGAATTTTTCCTGAAGATCCTCATAGATTTTACTGTAATCCGATTCATCAAATTTGTCTATCTGCTGCTCAGGAACCGCCGAAGGCTCCGATTCACTCTTAACGGAATCCATGTGAGACCAAAGTGGAGTTACCGGAGGCTACGTTAACCGTTGATAAGACAGAGGAGGCACGGGTGCAAGCCCTCGCATTCGTTGAGGTTTCTCAATAGACTGCTCTAAAGCGTCTGCAGGAACATTCGATTTCTCCATAATTTGTAAACGGAGCCTTGCATTTGCTAAAAGAGACTATTCAAAGTCTTTATATTCTCTTTGAAGATTTACCCAACACTGGGAAATTTGTTTTTCTATATAGTGTCTTGAGTTTTCCGAAATGCTTACCAATCATTCCATGAGTTTCAATCCGAATCAATTAATTAAATGATTGCAATTATTGAATTAGGCCCAGCCCAAGGATGATTTGTAAACAGCCAAGACTATTGGTAAGACAGCGGGCTCGTCTTAGTCAGAATATTCTTTTCCTTTCCATGGTTGGTATCAGGAACTCAGAATATACAAAATAGTATTGCATATACGCAGTCATTTCAACTGTTGAGTACCAAACTGCATAGTGTCTACATAGTAGACACGGTGCAAGCTAGGTA
>JAJMCU010000103.1:0-31613 GCA_030573135.1 Clavispora asparagi | reverse complement strand
TGGCTTGACCAATACCGAAGTTCTTTGGGGAAGCTTCGATCAAAGGGTTCTTTGGGGCAGCGTTCTTAGCGGCCTTGGTGGCCAATGGAGCTGGAGCGACTTTCTTTCCTGGAGCCATTTTTGGTGTTCGAGGTTATGCTGGAGAGGAAATTTTTCAGGCGGTTTTTTTTTCTCTCCCGAGAGGCGATGCGGTGTACGGATGCGCGGTCTCGGGTCAGATGCAGGTCGGTGTGGTCACGTGTCGGCAGTGACTGTTTTCGCCGCGACCCAGCCCTTGGCACGAATCCGGCTGGGTGCAGTTGCGGATATGCGGTTGGCGATTTGCGTTGGTGTTGGGCAAATGTTTCGTGTGTGGTATTTGTAGTGTTGATTGTTGTGTTACAGGTTTGGTTTAAATGGATACAGTGTACTGGTCTACCGCTGGTTTGTTAGGGTTTATTTGCTACGCTGTATGCCGTGGCTTATTTGCTGCGGTTTATTACGGTTCATTTGCTACAGTTTATTACTGTTCATTTCTACAGTCTATTACTGTTCATTTCTACTGTGTGCTACTGTTCATCTGTAGTTCATCTATTCTCGATCTACACTTCATGTATTCTTGGTCTAATGTCCATCTACAGCTCATCTACTATTCTTTTGCTGCGGTGGTGATCCCCTTCACCCAACGGTTGCATACCGTCCGAAATTACCGTATCGATTGACGCTACTGTACAGGCATGATTTATGGCGGTACGGGTGCCATTCACGGGTGTCGGCACCGGCTTAGGTGGCCCTCTACGATTCAGGCTGTCGACCCGGTTTCCTATTCCGTATATTCTGCACGCCGGCAGTCCTTCCTATCTATGTTACAGTGGCCCACCGCTCATCGCACCACCCCTTACGGGTGTACTGCGTGAAGGTGGACATGGTGCACCAATCCGAAGAGTGGTGAATATGGCGCGCCGATCCAAGCACTCCTGCAGGCAGCTGCAGCGGCCGCAGAAGCACCAACGGCGCCGCGGCTGTCCGGTTGGGTTGGGTGACGATCGACTTGTTTGGCCGCGCATCCTCGCGCGGCTCTAATACCACCGAGTGCCAGAGTTTCTCCTTGGACAAGGAGGAAATATGCACAAGCCCGTATTTAGCATCAAACTGTTTGAGAGCCGGCGTTTGCGTTAGCCGCGTGATCTCGTCCACGTCGTCCGATACGGGGAGCACCGCCCCCAAACGGGCAGAGTAGTCCAATGCGTACTGGCGAAGAAAGTCGCTGTTTACGCGCACCTCTCTGCACTTGGGTGCGTCTGCTGCCATCCGGGGCATGCAGTTGGCTCCGTCGGTCGCCGCAGCACCGGAACTGGCTACGGCGTCACTTGGTGGGGATGACGGTGCGGCGCCGCTGTCTTGCTCCATCAACTCGAGGAGGAGTGTGTCGGCGGTGGTGGCAGCCAAAAAGTTGCCGGTGGCAGATTCGGTGGCCACCACAGGCAGAATGGCTGCTACTTTCAACCGGGGGGAGTAGCCGCCACTGTAGGATTCGCACGAGTAGTCGTTGCCCGGTCCCAAATCGAATACGCTGTCGGTTTCAGAATCGGATGAGCTGTCACAGCAGAGGGGGTGGGGCAACGCCAGGAAATTCCATTTGGGGAGTATTCGTGTCGGAAGTCGGTCCACCGCAATAGTCATTTTTGTTGTTGGGGGGAGTGGTATGGGAGACGGATAGACACGAGAGATATGACGGAGGTATATGGATGGGAGATCGTGTGGATAAGTGGGAGATTGTGATTAGATGAACGGCGTGAGGAAATTAATCTGGTGGAATAACTGGGGGGAAAAGGGTTGAACCAGAAGCCAAACAACCGAAAGAAACAAAAGTAGGGAGTTGACACCAAAAAAATCCACTAGCCGGCAAATGGCACTAGTTCGGAGTGCTTATAGCGGAAATGCGATTCGTGCCAGAAGGGAAGTTGCGACCGGCATTGACCGCGCCGCATATCCGAGGGAAGTTGACGCACGTCGGGGTGTGGTGCACGTGACCGCCAACGCCTGTGCGGGTGAATTACGAGGGTGCCAGTTCCGGTCCGGTCCCCGCCTGCATGAGTGATTGTGGCCGCTTGTTGGTTTCGCTTACAAGACACAATAGGCAAAGATATCCACCACCGCCACATGTTCGCACGGGTGGGTTTACATTGCGTTTGTAGTCAAATTCCCGACAGAAAAACTCCTCCGTTACATATAAACTACGTCACCCAATCAGCTCTGCCTCTTATCACCACCCGTCGCCCACTTACGGCACACCGTCACTTTTCTTTTTGTCAGTTTTTTTTTTTTTTTTAGCGTTCCTACCTTACGGCGGACCTGCGGCTTTTCTCATCCTACGGGTCACCCGGATCTTTTGTCGTGTTATCAGCGGACCCCTGCGACAATACCTAGGTATTGCATATACTCATTGTATCGCCTGTGCACCAAATGTTCTGCCACGACACAGTTGCGCCATTTGGCGCTATCTGCCAGTTTGGGACATGGGAACCTTAATCACAATTGGTGGCCTTGGCATACAGTGATACCACCATATTCCCGAACAGGCCAACCCAGCCCATTATGCCCCTTCATGTAATTGAGCAGCCAATCGGGGTGTGGGCACTGGTGGATTATGTAACTGCGTCATTGAAAGGTTCTGTGCTTAAAGACATGTGCATCTGGTCCGGGGATGCCATGGTAGTGAGTCCGGGTTCCCAAACGGGAACGGGCCCCGAGCAATCTTCGGACGTGCATATGTGACGCGGAAGCACAAGGCGATTGTGAATCTGGTGTGGCGTGCACTGCATATATATCCAGATGCCGTTAAATTGTTCTACGGCGGTGTTCCATTTTGGTACATAGTGTCTAGGCTTTATCCATTTTGGTATCTAGGTTTCATATCCGGATACGATCTGCTCGGAGGAATATACGCAGGGCGTTGTTCCGGAAGAGGCACTGTGCAATGTGTGTTTTGGAACATTGGAGGGATAGTAGCAGCCACGGTGGAATCTGGCGATTGGCATTTCGTCTGTTCTATTTTGGTATCGCACGTTGTCCGCGATGCGAGTCTGTCCGTCAGAGGGTCCACCTGTAATGCTGTAATCTCATTTTTATCTCCGATAGGCGATATTTGAAAATGAGCGCTGAACAGTATCACTATGCTGTCCACTCTGTCGGTTTCACTACTTTACAGCAAGTCTATGTTGGTGTTGTGTTTCCTTTATATGTATCCGGCCTTGTCTCATCAAAATTGTTGATGGCCAATTTCTCAAGTTCACGTTAATGTCTACTTCCTCCATGGATTCTGTCAAACTTGGCATTCACGCATTCGGTCCGTCTGTCCATCCTGCCAACTCATACACCGTCAGTAAATCTCAAGATCTCACGCAATCTCATAGTCCAACTCGTCAAGCTCGTGTCCAAGCTGTCTGTAACTGGGCGTGCAGTAGTACTCCTCGAAAAGACGGTCAATATCCTCTAACTCCACCCCCTTCGTTTCTGGATAAAAGTACGCCACCGTCATCACCGATAGAAGGCAGCTGGTAGCAGGAAACAAGTACATGACCCAGCCAATCGACTCTTTGAGAACCGGCGTGAGCTGTCCCACCACATAGTTTGCAAACCAATTGGTGGCAGTCGAAAGCGACACACCCTTTGACCGCACCGCCAACGGGTACACTTCCGGCGGAATAAGAAACCCAAGCGGGCCCCAACTATAGCCAAAAGACGCATTGTACACAATCACCAAGAGGGCCACAAGCAGTGGTGTCGCCAGCACATCAAGCCATAACACCACCGCAATAAGACCCAAGCACGTACCCATCGAAAGTCCTCCGCTCATCAAAATTGGTTTGCGTCCCCAACGGTCCACCAAAAACCACGGCGGAACCGTACTGAGCAAATACACGAACGCATTGACGCCCGTCATCAAGAGCGCCTTGGAGTCGTTGAACCCCGCTTCCTCGAACACCATCGGCGCATAGTACGAGATTATATTGATACCATTGAACTGGGCAAACGCCATCGCCGAACACGCAATGAACACCCGGAGCCGGTAATGGCGGAGCATGTGGCGCCACGACCGCTCCCGTTTGGGGATTCGGATGCGTTCTTCCAAAATGCTGTTCTTGATAAGGAAAAACTCCGTTTCGGCCCGTTCGGGCGCTTCGTCCGCATACAAGAGGCAGAGAACATGGAAGCCCTGCTGATCGTGGTCCACATCCAAGAGCCACCGCGGGCTTTCGACAATGAAAAACCCCCCAACAAAGAGACAGGCACCGAGAACCACCTGGACAAACAACGGAAGACGCCAACTGAGGTTGGCTACAAACAGATGAGGCTGAGTGCGGGCATCGCCAATGTCCTGGATGAAGTAGCACCCGTAGTCGATCCACACGCTCAAAAAGTAGCCCGCGATGTTTCCCGTGAACTCACCGCACACGAGTTTGCCCCGTTCTTCCACCGGGGAGATCTCACACTGGTACAGTGGTACCATAGTGGACAATACCCCCACTCCAAGTCCACTGAACACCCGGCCCACACCAAACACCCACATGTTGGGTGCAAATGACTGGAGTGTTCCGCCCACAATGAACACTGCCGTGCCGAGCAATATCGTGCGCTTGCGGCCCATGGAGTCCAGAAGCCGCGACACCAAAAGTGACGAGATCATGGCGCCAATCTCGAGGATCGATACCACGAGCCCGATCTGCGTGGCCAGAGGCAGGTGGAAGTACTGGTTGAACGTGGTGAACATGAGAATGCCCGAGCACACACCCTGTTCGTAGCCGAAAAGCGACACAAAGAGCGAAACAAATGCGGACGTGAAGTATACGAGCCGCAGGCCCTTAAACGCGAGCGGGCGGAGGTAGCCCTGCGCATCAAAGTCAAGATGGTGGTAAGAGTTGCCGAAGTTGTCGCGGCGGTCGCTGGTGCTTCCACCGGGGGCTGGCCCAATCCGGTTCCATTGAGCAAACTCGTCGTTGTCCACATCGGGGTCGAGCCGAGTGGACGCTGCTTCTGGTGCTAGTAAGTGCACCGGGTCGTCATCTTCCGAGTCCGAGAAGTCTTTTTGCGAAAGAAGCGGCACTGAATGGTCGGCGGGGTTCAGCAACGTTCGTTTTGGTTCCGAGCGCAATGTTGGCTGGGAGCTTTTCGGTGGAGATTCCGGAGAGATGTTTTGGGGCCAGGGCAGTGGCAGTAGTGGGGCCGATGTTTTATGGGGGGATATGGGGCTATTTTCCCCCACATTTGGTTTTTCCGTTTCGGCCATGGTGGCAGGAGTATGAAGAAGATGGAGTAGGAAGGCAGTGGGGAACCTGCACCATGACGTCGTGGCGCGTCGCACCAGATAAGGATGTGGAGAAGCCAAGCACAAGAGGTGACGAAAGGGACGGGTAGAATCGAGCACAAACCATGACAGTTGCCACAATCGGGTATAACATTGGATTGACCCGCATTTATTTTTTTTTTTTTTTTTCGGCTCAGAGAAGCAAAAGAAAGAAATCATGATGGGGAGGTATGTACGTATGCAGTAGCGTATGGTACATGGTGCGAGGTGGGTTTCTCGGAATTCGGACGGACTGAAAATGAAGAGAAAAGAACGGGTGATCGGACAGAAATTGATTCAGCTAAATAAAGGGATAGAAAGATGTAATTGAATAGACCAGATTTTACTGATAAGATTGAGTACTTTGGACAGGTTGAGCATATCAGCCTGAACCAGAATGAACCCCAGATTTACCACAACTAGCAGTGATCTACAAGAGCCCGCGCTCGAACATGAAACTCAGTCTGGTTGCGGCATTTCTTGTCGCAATTATTGTTTCTATTCTTTGGTACTTTTTATTCTGGGAATATCTATAAGCAAAGTACTCGAAGCCCATAAAGAGGCCGCATGTCCTGCTATATACAGCTAGTGCTGAACGGGCTTCCTCTTGATGTAACTCTCAATGTAAAATGCAGCGAACAACGCAGTCAACGGCGTCAAGTACACCACATTGATCACCAACGGCAACATCTGGTCCGAAGACGCAATGCAACTGCGGAAAGAGAGAGTAGTATCCTCTGGAACCACGTACCACACAAACGCATGCACGATAGCCAACGAGCCACCTACAACAAATTGGGTGATTTGCATCGATGTCAACACCCTCTTGACAAGGAGCGGCACACGGAGCTTCAAGCATGACAATGTGAAGTAGAAGTACATCAACGAGTGGATGAATGAGTTGAACACAACAAAAATCCAAATGGGTGGAGACTGGAACCGGATGCCTGACCACATGCACATCATAGCACCCGCGTGGTGATAGCTTTGCAAAAGACTCGAAGGTCTGCCCTTCAACAAGATAACAATAGTGTCGATCACCTCGTAGAACTTGGACATGTAGAACCACCATCCAATAAGCGTCAAGTTGTGCTCTTCGGGCAAGCTCAGGAACACTCCGTTGTCAACATCACATACCGCAAAAACAAAGCTGCTTAAGGACGACGCAGACACAAACTGGGTTTGGATTTTTCCCATGGTGCGGCTGAAACTATTCAACATCGCTACAAACGTCCACACGGAGTAGGCGCAGAGAAACACATTGTGCAAAAGCACAAACAACTTGAACCACGCCTGTGTCGCAATCTTGTAAGGCGCCGCCTTCACCTTCTTCAACTGTTTGGGTGACATTTGGGATGAGTCTTTTTCCACGGCGCCGGCTTTTTCCAATTGTCTCTTGAGGACAATCGGGTTGGCGAAGTGAACCAACGAAAAATACACCACCGCGATTGTCAATGGGGTCCGCACCTTCATGGATGCGTCAAACGCCAGTGTCAACCATGGATTCAGAAATGGCGATGGAGGAAGTGGAGTTTGGCCCTTTGGGAGAGTCCAGAACTCGGGATCCGGCAAGCGAAATGCAAACGACATGGAGAAGAAAACCACAAACAAAAAAAACACTAGATGCTGTATGGAATAACCAAATAGTCCCCAAACAGAAGAAATAAGGTAGAATGTGTCAGACCAAAGGTTGCGGCACCGCGAAATATTATTCACATTTGCGCTGTGCCCAAATCCGGGGCACTGCGCGTGAGATAAAATCACAAACCCAACATCTGATGCCTTACTTGGAATATGTTTGTATTTGGTACATTTCCGGTGTAATTCTTGCTTTTCATTTTGTTCTTTGAAGCCTTCGGTGTTTGCCCTACTTGTGTCTCCGGGATGACTGAGGATCAGTTTTTACATTCGATCAGCTACCCAACTTTTTGCGCCGGCGCGGCCGTCGGCCCGCCTCTTTACCCCAGGATTAGAGGTACGGGGGTTATGCCGGTTCTGTTGAAATGAATGGGCATATGCAGTCCTATATCATATAAGCCCGAGCTCGGGCATGGGCCGGGAATGGTATTATTCGCTCATTGGATAATGTTCATGGAAGAATGTACATTACGGAAAAACTCAGGACACTGTATATAGAAAAGATTTTCCCAGTGATGGGTAAAACTTCAGAGAGAGAGACATAGTATTAGAGACTTATAAAGTCTTTGGACAGTCTAGATAAGCTAATACAAGACTCAGCAAACAAACTATGGAAATAATGGAAGTTCCTACAGATGCTTTAAAGCAGTCTATTGAGCAACTTCAACAGTTTCTACCGCGGTTCGTAAATGCATGTACTTTCTATTTACCGTTTTATCGCCCAATTCTGCGGTGACGAGTAAACGTTGGCCGAACCTTTTTTTTTGGTCGCAGCGGGATGGTTTGTAATACTTTTCAATGGCCGTTTTTCTTCCCGCGAGCTTCCCTTCTTGACGGGGCCCTTGGCAATAGATGGTCCCTCTGTTTCAGAAATGAAGTTCATGATTAATTCCTGCTTGTTCATAATCAAAAACTGTTTGCGGCGGAGGTAATGGGTCATAATCGTCACTGCCTTTTCAAGGTTGGTTGAATCGTAGGAACTAACGATCACTTGGTGGAAAGCTGGTGCGTGGGCTTGGAGCTGGGTACTGGACACAATTTCAATGTCCAAAAGCATATTCAATGGAATGGCAATCTTCTGGCGGAATTCTGCACTCTGGTTGCTGAGGAGCTCCTCGAATTTTCCCGGACAGTAGGTCAACTGAAACTCGTAAGAAGCGGGGAAAAGATTGGTTAGCTGTTGTGCACACTTTCTCGTGTTCGCATGATCTCCCTTGATGGAAACAACGTAGGAGGAATTTTCCTCAAACTGCAGCAACGAAGTAGGAAATGATATGAATGTGTCGTATTCGGCCTCAAGGTTGGTGACGAATTCGAGATTAAACTGCATTTTCTTGATGAGCATGGAGTAGTGGCTTTTCAAAAGCTTCACATCCACGTTGTGGTACACGGCAGAAATTCCATTCAGCTGAGGGCACTTGTTCTGGCAGCATTGGGCGACAAAATAGTCAATTTCATGCTTGACAAATAATATATTCTTCAGGTTCTTCATTGGGCATTTGATCAAGACGTTATCCTTTCTCTTGAACAGGTACAAAATCTTTCCGGAAGACTTTTCGTCCTCGCCCTTGCGCTGGTTATAGGACGAGCTGGAGAATTTGATAAACACATTGTATCTTTTCATGATTGACTGGATGATCGACCCTCCATTTCCGATTATGCTCTTGTGGAACACCTCAGGAATGTTGAATTGCATTTCGGCCGGCCATTCCAATTCCACCAATTTCACTGCTCTCTGTAATGTGTCCAATGAGGACAAGAGATTATTGCCCTTGTGGCTGGGATCCACGTTAATTTCGATTTTAATGGTGAAGTTGTGGGCATTCAACCGTTCAAATTTGATGGTGGGGATATGATTCAATTGACTCAAGATCTTGAGAATCTTTCCCTTTTTCTTACCACTCAAAAAGTCTTTTTGTGCATTGTCAAGCTCCATCTTGAACTGCAATTGCATTCCTGAGTCCATTCTCTTCAAGATGGAAGTCAAGAAGGCGGCTTCGCTCGAATTGGTCACAAACGACGCGAGCAAGGCCCGCACATCCGATTGCCCGCCCATGATGTTCATGCCGTTTTGGTTGTATGTGAGGATGCATGTTTTGCTGTTGCTGATAAGGTTAATGAAGTAGTACTCAAGTTCTGCGGCCATAAGCTTTTTGTGGAACCCAAAGCTCAAGTCGTGGAAATCGCTGCTCAATTGGCAAAGATCCACCACTGCATTGGAAACCGAGTCTCTGTTGTTTCCCTGAACAACAATAGTATTGTTTGCAGGCTCACCAAAACTGGGCAATTGCACATAAACACCGTGCTTAAGCATAAGGTTGAGCACGTCGCCTTGGCGGTATGCTCCGATCAAGTCAAGCTTGTTCTTCAACATCTCTGCCTTCTGGGTATACAATGTAGCTCGTGAGCTTTTGCGAGGATCCACTTCAGTCAAGAGGTTGTTGATGTTTTCCTTGGTGAGCTTAATTTCGGCAATGCTGGGAGAGGTGATCCACAAGCTCAAGTCGTCGTTGGATTGCAAAACCTCAGAGTAGAAAATCAGCGGCATTAGATATGGCAAATAGATGGTGACGTTCAGCTGGCGGGTGATCTCGGAGAAATTGGCCAAGCCAGGGCCGCCCAAGATCGGAATGAGCGAAAGCGGCATGGTGATCCGGTCCACGTAGCATCCTCTAAGCAAAGTGTCAATCAAGATCTTGGTTTCGGTTTCAGCCAAGCACGAGTTGTCCGTGCTTCCGAGAATGTAGACGGAAGTAATGTTTGTCGCTTTGGGTGGGGTTCTGAAGTCGGTTTCCTCTCTGTTCATGATTATCTCCACGTTGCACCGTTTTGCAATGGCGTCGAGTCGAGTGGCGAAATTGGGTCCCACCATGCTGAGCTCGGCCGCACTCAAAACTATGCGTTTGTAGTTGACGTGCTGGTACGCCTTGAGGATTTCTGTGCGGGAGTTATTGACAAAGGTTTCGTTTCCATTGATGCTGATGGTGATGAGAGGGTTCGCACGTTGCGGCTCCACCAACTTGATATGATTTGTTTCTGCCATGCCGTTGTTGTTTAACATCAACACTGTGCTCTTCAACCGGGCCAAGTTATCGATGATCCGGGTCTGCGGTCCTTGGACCTCCGAATGGGGAATAAGTGTGTGTGAGACATCGTGGCACTGCCAGAGGCCGGAGTCTGACTCGAAAAGCGCCACCAGGGAGTTAATCAAGTAGGAATACTCGAGGGAAAGGATAACACAGTTCTGATCCATGGAGAGGGAGAGAGATGGAGTACGGGGTGGTCCAGAGAAACGCATGCGTATATATGTGCATGCGGCCTGCTCATTGCGTCGGATATGTAAACAGTCATTAGCCTTCCCGATTTGGCCGCGAGCCAAACAATCCGAGATCACGTGTGGATAAGCTGTTCACTTGGTGGTGGCTACGGGGATGAGGGCAGGTTGGGGATATTGTTGGATTTTTTGGTTGTTTGAGCTGTTCGGGTTGTTGACGGGTTGTTGACGGTTTGTCGTTGGTTGGCTAGTTTGTCGGTTTGTTAGTTTGTTGGTTTGTTGAATGGTGTTTATGGTATGTATGGGATGGTGGGACACATTCGTGGTTGGGGATACTTGGGTTGACATAACTGGTTGATCCAGTTTAGGCACGTAGACGAGGGAAGGTGCCTTGGGCTACAATGTTGTCACGGCGATTTACATGGTTTGCGCGTATAATTTTTTGTCGCGACCTATGAAAGAATGCAAGGCGATGTAAGAGAACCGGGTGAGAGAATGGTTTATGGAGTAGCCGGATGTCAGGGATAGTCGTGTTTTGAAGAGTCGGTGTCGTTCGGACTGGAGTGGCGATTCTGGGAATGAGTAGCCAGAGGCAGCAGTCACTGGCCCTTGTCCAGTGCAACTGAGAGACAGTGGGTGGGCCAATTTGCCAGCTAGAGATTTCTGCCAGTTAGAGATTTCTGCCAGTTAGAGATCTCTGCCAGTTAGAGATTTCTGCCAGTTAGAGATTTCTGCCAGTTAGAGATTTCTGCCAGCTAGAGATTTCTGCAAGTTAGAGATTTCTGCCAGCTAGATATTTCTGTCAGTTAGATATTTCTGCCAGTTAGATATTTCTGCCAGCTAGAGATTTCTGCAAGTTAGAGATTTCTGCCAGCTAGATATTTCTGTCAGTTAGATATTTCTGCCAGTTAGATATTTCTGCCAGCTAGATAATATTCCAGTGCAACAGTACTCACTTGCAGCAGTCCATCTGCCCGGTTTCTTCGTCAGACCCTCACTGGCGAAGCTCCAGTTCCGCAGCGCCCTCTACAACCTCTTCGTGTCCCACACATACACCATCTCATCCCACCCCGTGGTGGCCACCCACCCCGGCTCTCCCCAAAGACTGTAATCGCACCCCACCACGAACTCACGATGGCGCCGCATCACGCCCTTGCACCCGCTTCCGCCCGTGCCGAGGAACCGCGCCCGCTCGTTCGACTGGTCCATCCACACCCGTGCACTCATGTCGTACGACGTCGATAAGAGCTCCTGCGCCAGGTGCGGCGACCACACCACCTTCCGCACCGCAAACTCGTGCCCGAGTAGCTCGTTGAGCGGCGTCGGTCCCCGGGTGTGGAACGCCGGCTGGTGGGCGTTGGCATCGGCCTTGCCGATCATGCGCAAGTCCCACACCCGCACCGCCTTGTCGGTGCCCGCAGACGCAATGAGCGTGGGCTTGTACTTGTTCCAGTCGCAACTGAGGCACTCGAGCCCGCCGTGGGCCACAAAGTCGACCTGAAGCGGGCGCGGCGCCCGGATGTCCCAGATCTGCACGTGCAGCGCCCCGGTGCAGCTGACAAGCGTCAGCGGCGAGTGGGGCGAGAAGGTGGCGTTGTACACGCAGCTGGCGGTGTTGAAGCCCTTGGTCTGGGGTGTTGGCGCCGACTGGTCGGTGCGGGCACTGTGGTCCACGTCCGGGCGGAGCGTGACCAACGACGCACCCCGCGTGGGGGTCCACACCTTGATGCTGCCGTCCCACGACAGCGTGGCGAAGTTTACCTTGTCCACGTAGTTC
This sequence comes from Clavispora asparagi, assembly GCA_030573135.1. Lineage (NCBI taxonomy): Eukaryota > Fungi > Ascomycota > Pichiomycetes > Serinales > Metschnikowiaceae > Clavispora > Clavispora asparagi. Next base: position 19,598 of record JAJMCU010000103.1, on the reverse strand, counting down.
CATTTGACCAGAAACACCTCGCGCGTGTGTTCTGCGTAGTTCATCACGGGGAAACGGCCCACGGTGAGATCAAAGAGCTTGACCAGGCCGTCGCCACACGCGGCCGCCACCTGGTTCTCGTGGATCTCGCTCCACGCCACGTCAAAGAGCCCGTCCTGGGTTTCCCATGCGATTTCTTCCCGAATATGGCCCGAGTCGTCGATGCCGAGAATGAAGAGTTTTCCGTTGCCCACAAGCCCGTAGTTGGCGGCGGTGGCCACGGCCAACTTGTTGTCGAAGAACGGCAGGTACCGCACGCCGTATCCGTTGTAGCCGGTGGTTCGGAACGAAAGCATGAGTAGTTGAGGTGGGGACTGCACGCGCACTGGAGAAAGAAGGTGTGGGTGGGAGAGTGGGATGTGGATGAGGGATGTGGGGGACGGAAGGGGCGACCGGGGGGGATTCCGGGGGTGAAGGAATGGCACCGAATAATTGGGTTTAGGAGACGGGGTGGTTTAGGAAACGGGGCGGGGTTTGGTGGTTGGTGGAATTATTCTCTGCTATACGATATCGACAATGGCCGGCGCAGCGGCATATCGGTTTCGCACGGTGCGGTCGCACGAGGTTTTGGAGACTGGGACAGATTGGTGGCACCGGGGCCAATGGTGAGTAGGTGATGGTGGATACAGTTTTACGGTGGGCAGATGGAGTGAATAGACGATAATAAATTGGATAGAATAGTCAATGGAGAATAGAATAGTCAATGGTGGATAGAATGATGATGGAGAGGTGGCCTGAATGGGGTTTTGAAGTCGGGGTTAGAGGTCGGGGTTAGAAGTCGGCGTTTGAAGTCGGGGTTAGAATCATGTAATGAGGTAATATAACATATGATAATAATCAGTACAGGGAATAGAATATGTTTACGATGTATTGTTGGCAAAGCGGTCTGAAAGGTGAGGTGCTTTACTTTTCACTGCTAAAGCGGGGTCTAAAGAGCACTCACGATCTATCCACCACTTCTTCTCGTTTTGTATCGTTTCGTGGCTGATTTGGTCTGAGAAGCTTTATGAAGGCTCCCTCTGGAGTACTAATGACCGGTAGCAAAGTACTATATATTCTTTACTATGCATCATGTAGGCGTGCAGCCTCGCACCAACGCAAAACAAACACTGTTGTCTGTCTAAATATCTAAGGTCTGCGTGTCCAAGAACTTGATGGTGTTGTGGTACTCCGGCGCCACGTCGGAAATGCTGAGTAGGCCAAACGAAATCATGTCGCCCACAATCAACGCCGCCTTCTGTTGCGTATACTTCAAGTAGTCAAAGTCATCATCCGTCGAGGTGATGGCCTCCTCTTCTGCAATGGCGTTTTCCTGAATCGTCACAGACTCTAATCCGGTGGTGATGTTGTAGGTGCTATGGACTCCCTTCTCCTCTAATCTGGAGCTCAAGTCTTCCACCTCATTTTTCGGCACGTTGGCGCCGTTTTGGATAAGACCCCAAGTCACCCAGTACATCTGCACCGTGGCCCGCCAAAAAATCACCTCGTTGTAGATTTTCTTGATCTCAAATTCCATTAACGCGCTGGCGTCATCTTCCACCTGGGTGGTGGTTTTCAAGTTGGAGCTGGGCGACACGAAGTCGTACTCCACATATGACGTGAGCATGTTCAACGCCTCCTTTGGGGTGGGGTACTTATCGTCGTGAACAAAGTACGGCCGCTCTGGGTCGTGGTAATCCGACATCCACTCGCAGAAATGATCAGCAATGTCGTACGCGGGGAAGTTAGGCCCCGAGTACTCAAAGTCTATCACCACCAAGTCCTTGTCGTGCTTGTTGTTGGCGCCTACCGCGGTCTTTTTCGAGTCAAACGAGTCCTTCAACAACAAATTGCCGTACTGGGTGTCGTTGTGGCAAAACCGATAGTTGTGGGCCAAGTTCTTTGTGTCGTACTTCGACAAAAGCCAGTCACGGTACGAGAACACCAACGCCCGGAACGTGGCCCATGGCACCAATAACACCTCCTCTATGGTTTTTGGGTCGTACGAGGGCAAAATCTCTGTTTCCAAGAGCTGCACCCATTTCAAGATCTGCACCCACGCCACCGGGAACTCCAAGTCAAGGTCGCGCTCGTCCAAGTCGATTTTGTAGTGGAGATCCTTCATTCTACGACCCAAAATCTGGGAAATCACCGGGTCACGGAGCTCGTGCTTACCCAAGGTGATGAAGCCATCCAAAAACTGCTCGAAGCGGCCGTTGTCGAAAATACCCAAGAGCTTGGGACCGATTTTTTTCATCGAGAGCTTGATGAGAATCTGCAACTCTGAGTCGCGGTCAATGATCGAGTCCACGTTCTTCCCGTACACTCGCAAGAGCAACGACGGAGGCGAAAACTGCAGGTACGCATCTTTGTACTCAATCTTGTAGATGGAGTTGGTGAGGGCGCCCGAAATTCTTGTCACCAGCAAGTTGTTGATGGTCAATTGACGGTGGTGCCATTTGCTCAACCGCAACTCCCGGATAAGACCAAGAATCTCCTGCTTGAAGAAGTCCAACGGCAAGGAGTTGTCAAGAACAACATTGATGCTTGGGATCACCCGTTCCTGGGACAAATCCACCGCAGCGGGGGTAATGACCAATTTGGACAAAGACGCGGATGATAGCGATCTGCGGTTTCCGGAGAGAGACGGTCTTCGGCTAGAAGAGGTAGACCTAGAATTGGCAGTAGAGTTTCTTGTTCTGGATCTGGATCTTGAGCGCGATCTGGCGCCTTGGGATGGGGTGATGTCCATTTTGTGGTAATCCAGTAGTAGGTTCCGGTGGTTTCACATGCAAATCGCTACGGTCTCGCGATAGGAGCAGGAGGCACGGGTCTACGGATGTTGGCCCGGGCTTATCTGCGAGTCCCAACGCCCTCGGTGGGTGCAGGTCAGACCACTTTAGTGTGTCCTGCTTGAATGCAGGACGAACCTGAGGTTCCCAGTATGGCCCGTGGGTGGAAATCGGTTGAGGGTTAGGAGTTTTGCTAGGTGTTTTGCTAAGTGTTTTGCTAGGTGTTTTGCTAGGTGTTTTGCTAGGTGGTTTGCTAGGTGGTTTCGTTAGGTGATTTGGGATTGGGAAACCGTCTTTAATGTGAGGTTTTTTTTCGTCGGAGGTAATCACATTTATGAATCTGCTGTCGTGTAAATAATGGTTTTTGACACGCAGTTCAGTAATGGTTCTACAAAATTATTCGCAAAATGTAAACTTGTCAATTTGCCAGGATTTGTTTATGGCACCAATAAACACCACAATACATAAACAACGAAATATCTTCATATTGCCCCTTTATTGTACCAGTAATTACTCCCTCCCGGCCGATGATGCCATAACTGGCCTCATTGCGGCCAGATCATTGTCCTTTCCCCAATTAGACGAAACGACGTGTAACTGCAGGTCGCACCCGATGCTTTCCTACACACCGTCTGATGGAAATTCTAAAATTTTCATAAATCACCTACTACTACCCGGCATGTCTTTTACTCAACTCATCGCAGCTGCAGGTGCCTTGGGATCTGCCGCCACCTATCAATTGTACCAAGGAAAAGTTGCGGAGCTCAACAAGGTCCAAGTGGCCACCGCGACCAAAATCTCATTGCTCAAACTGCAAATCGACGACAAGTCCAAGCAGGTTGAGAAACTCAACGCAGAATGCGACAAATCCTCCGCTCACTCGAAGACTCGCGAGTCCAAGCTTGCTGAATTATCGCTGGAAATCTCCCAATTGCAAAAGAAAAATGACGAATCGGCCGCTGCGATCCAGCGCTTAGGTGCGGAAAGAGACAGTCTCAAGGCCAAGGCAACCGCTGCCGACAGTTCGGTTTCCACTTTGACGCAAGAGCTTGCAAGTGCCAAGGAAAATGCCGAGGCGGCCGAGAAGGGTTTCACGTTCAAACTCAATGCGGAAACGTCTCGCATCATTGCGGAGAAGGACCTTAAGATTGCCGAATTGGACACCGCATTGGCCAAGGCGACCAAGATTTGTGACGAGGTGTCTGAAAATTTCAACCAATTGACATTGAAGGTGGAGCAGTTGGAGAAGCAAAAACAAGCCGTGGCTGACGAGAAGTGCAAGTGCGAGTCTCAGTTGGGCATTGCCAATTCGGCTCTCGCTGAGTCTGTGGCCGAGAACAAGAAGGCCGAAGAGCGGTTGACGTCCACCACCCTTGAACTTGAGCAAATCACCAAGAAGCACGAGTCATTGGCCACCAAGAGCAACGAACAAGATTCTAGAATTGCGGAGTTGGAGTCTGCCCTTGAGGAAATCACCACCACCAGCCAATCACTCAAGGCAGACAATGGTGAAAAGGATGGGTCAATTGCGAAATTAAACGAGGACCTCGGGCAAGCCAAAGTCTCGTTGGCAGCAAGTGAAAAGAAGGCGGAAGAAGCCGAAGAAAACGCCAAGAAGCAAGAGGAGATCGTGGTGCAGAAGAACATGACTATTGCCGAGCACGAAGAGGCCCTCTCTGGTGTCAAGAGTGCGTTGGCTGAAGAGTCGAAGAAGGTTGAGAAGATGGAAGCAGAGGCGCAACAACACCAAACCCGTATTTCCGATCTCGAAGAGTCTATCCGTGTTACTGAGGAGAAGGGCAATGAAGCGACGGCGACATTCAAACAAGAGAGCGATGCGTTGGAAAAGCAAAAGCAGAAGCTCTCCGAGCAGGTGATGGCCATTGAAGGTGAGAAGGAAGAGTTGAACAAGAAACTGGCGAGCGAAATCCATGAGTTGAAAACCGCCCTCGAGAGTTACAAGAAAGAAGGCGCGGAGGTGAAGGCGCAATTGGAAAAGAGCCAACAAGATGCGGCGAAGCACGCCAGTGCATTGGAAGAAAAGACTAGAGAGGTTGAGCAGAAGAAGAGTGAGCTTGTTGAGAGAACCAAAGAGGTTGAGGAAAAGAACAACGAAATCGTTGTGCTCACCGAAAAGAACACCGTGCTCTCGCAAAAATCATCTGACGCAGAGAAGAACGGTCTCGAGCTCCAACAACACATTGCGCGCTTACAGGAACAGGTGTCCGAGACCACCAGCCAATTGAAGGAGCAGGAACAAAAAGCGGAGCGGAAAATCGCCAAGGAGATCCTGGCCAAAAACGAGTTGCAGCAAAAATTGGTCGCCAGCGAGGCAGAGGCCAGAGAATTGGAAGAAGCACTTCAATCGCAGGCGCAGGAAGCAGAAACGCACCAGCGCGCCATGTCGGAGCTCGAGCTGAAGCCACTGTCCGATGTGCAGGACAAGGAGGCGGAAGTCAAGAACGCCCGGATTGTGGAGCTTGAGCAGAGCGAGGCCAAGCTCACTAAGACGGTGGAAACGCTCCGCAAGGTGATTGACGCCATGAAGGCAAGAGGTGGGTGAACCGGCCTGTATATAACCGCAGAGCAATAATACCATGACAATGCGGCTGAAGAGGCGAAGGAAACCAGGGGTGAGAGCGAGAGAGTAGATACGGATTCAGGGAGGGAAAGTCTTGTGCACCGACCAAAGAGACGAAGGGCCAGGAACGGAAGGAAGCAGTACGGTGGAAGCGGCGGCATGCAGGACATTCAGGAACCGAACGCCTGAAACGGGCACCAGCCAGATAAGATAGAGAAGGTAGATGGAAACGAAGCAAAAAAAAAAATAAAAAACAAAAGCCCCAAGTAACCATATCAATATAGACACAGCACAACCAGGACAAACCACAAGAGAAACCACAATCCAATCACAATTACCGCAAAACACCCCGTGGGATCCCACTCAAGGGGTATGAAAGTGAGCAAGCATACTTGACAGCGAAAACGCACCACCCACCGCAAACCCCGACGGAATGTAGCATATAGCCATGCGCCTTGTGCGTATGTACAGGAATTCCCAGATCCGCCCCGGCTACTCCACCCCATCCCCTCCCGCGGCACCAACCCAAACCCACACCCACCGGCGGCAACCCTGGTCCAAAAATACACTTGTGCCTCAGGTGCGGTGCCACCCCCCATCTGGCAGAGTAAACCGCTATTGTTCTGGGAGCAACATGCAGCGGCCCCGCGGCCCGGGTGCAGTCTGCGCATACATCGGGTTCCATACCTCCCGAGACCACAAACTACTGCTCCGGCTAGTGTTTTTCCCGCTGTGTTCTGTTCTGCCGCTGCTGTGTTTGGTTCCGCTTGTTGCATTTCTTCCGCCGGCTCTACTTGTGTCCCCGGCCACGTTTTCTTTAGTTGCATTCCCGTTTCTCCCTGCTGACCCTGACGGATCCGTTGCCCGTACTGTTTCCCGTGCACCGTCCCGTACTGTTTCGCCGGACCCATCCTGCCCCATTCCTGGCTGCGCCCTTTCTCTCGCTTGTACCCGCCCGATCCCTATGATCACCGTGGCTGCCATTTGACCCTGAACCCTCTACACCGCGATGGTCAAACTCCGCACCACGATCGCCCGCCGCAAAACGCTGTACGACTCCCGGTCGTCGGCATCGGCGGCCTCCGAGACCACCACCACCCCGGCGCCCGCCACGCCCACGCCCACACCCACGGTGCCCACGCCGGCCATGGCCCAAACCCCGCCGCCGCACGTGGTGGACGACCGCGTGATCAAGCAGAAACTCAAGCACTTCAAGAAGTTGGAGTTGGCGTTGGCCAAGTTCGAGTCCAAGCACACCGGCATTGTGCGGGCCAACATGTTGCGCACGCTGCTCCTCCCGTTTCTCCGGCTGCAGCCCGACCTCGACCAGGTGTTTGCCCGCACCCTGCAGCTCTACGCCAGCTTCGCCAGCATCTTGACCGCGATTCTCGCCGAGTGGTGGCGGCTGCTCTTGGCGGCACTCGTGTCGCACACCGCGCCGGTGCTGGTGTCGGACCGCAGCGCGTACCTCGAGTGCGTGTCACGCATCCTCGCCCGGCCCGAGTGGGTGACGGGTGACGCCGAGAGCCTTGCGGTCTACCGCCAGGGCTTGACCGACACGTTGGACTACTGCATCAACCGGCTCAAGGCCATCAAGGTGGTGCCGATCTTCATGAGCGCGTTTGTGGGCAAGGTGTTTGCCTACTGCTTCTTCTACCTCCCGGACGTGTCCACCGCGTTGCTTTTCCTCTTGAACGTGAAGCAGTCCATGGTGGACGCCTACATGGGCGACGTGGAGCCGGCGGCCCCCAGCGCGGTGGCTGCAGCCCGCACGGCGTTCCCACCCCACGTGGCGCCGTGGGTCGACTACCGCGGCCTCTGTGCGCTCGAGAAGGCCAAGCGTCACGCCATCAACGCCATCCCGCCGCCCAAACACCCGGTCAAGGGTATCCGCGACCCCGGCGGCGCGTGGGTGCTCCGGTGGTGCGGTGGCGATAGCGACATCTTCATATCGTTTTTCCGCCACTACATGACGATTGCCAACACCGCCGCGGGAGATGGAGTGCCGCTCCAGTTGTTCCCGGCGTTCCACATTGTCGCGAGCCACATCTTCCAAGTGTTTCGGGTGTCCATCAACCGCATCCTGGCCAACATGCAGAAGCCACTGTCGGCGGCGCTGGACGCGGCCGAAAAGTCTACCGACGACCGGGTGTTCGCCGCCAGCGGCTTCCCGTACAAGACCAACGACACCAACTACACCAGCATCATCAAGTTGTTCAAAACCAGCCGTGACATTGACTTCCTGCTGATTGCGCACTCTGCCAGCTTGAACGCGTGCTTCGACTCGTTTCTCACCAAGATCGCCCGCTCCATCAGCCTCTACGACTTCAACAAGAATGGCCTCTTGCTCAACCTTGTGTACGAATACTCTAACCATGTTATAGACCCATCCAACATCAACTGGGAGTTCTGGCTTGGCTGTTGCTACATGATGCTCTCGTCCACCCACCACGTTCAGGCCATTCTCCGCAACCTCGCGTTCTTGTTTAACGTGTGGGACAAGATTCCCAACGCATTCCCCCGCATCTCGGCCCCAGAGCAGGTGCCGTACTTGAAGGGCTGGCTCCTCGACCCAGACATGAGTTACAAGCTGAACTTCTCATCCTGGCTCACCAGTTCGGACGTGTGGATGATGTTCTTCACCCACTGGAGCCCGCTCGTGCGTGCGCAGTACTTTCGGCTCTTGATCTGGCGTGTTATTGGGATTAATAACTACGAGAACTCCCACTCGCTCCAGACCACCCGCCGCGTCAAGAACAAGGTCAATTGCATCTACGAAGGCATCCACCGTATCCTCACGTCCGAGAAACACCCAGGTTTGGCTAATTTGAACTTTTGCCCGGGTGCGCCCATGGCCAACCGAAAGTTCGGCATTGTTTCCATGAAACCTAAGCTCTCGTTTGCGGACGATATTGCCACTGTCAGTCCTACCACCATCACTCGCACCAGCGACTTGCGAAAAACCCATCCGTACGAGATTTTTGACGAGGCCATCTACACGTGCACCTCTTTGCCCAGCTCGCCGGTGCAGTATTCCAACAGTGGTGCCGCCAGTCCCATGTCGCCGAAAATCCCCCGCAACCACTCGTTGATTGGGCTGTTGAGCAAGATCTTTAAATTGCTCTCGACCGACGAAACCCAGGACCCGGCGGCGTTTTCAATGGTGCCTCCTAATCGCATACGGACCGATCAAATGGAAAACAGTTCCTCGTTGGCGAAGACCCGAAGCTCCAAATCGCTCACTTCGTTGTCGACTGCATTTTCGCCCAACTCCAAGGTATCCACTACCAGCCTCGGGTCCCTCAGATCTATGTCTACTTCTACAAACGAGAACTCTACCGAATCTTCCACCACATCGGGGTCGGAGTCTTCGAGTCTCTTGTCTGATTGCTTAGGAAGTTCGATTTCATCTGCCCACTCATCGCCCTCGTCGATAGACCAACAACCACCGGAGCTATTTAGAGTACCACCGGAAATCAGCCGTCCTCTTTTCAAGTTCGACTTGGTGATAGACCATGAGACCGCCGGAGAAAAGTACATGATGATGCAAAGGGCCAACACAGGAAAGTATGCCAGCCGGTTTTATCCCAACAAGGATGCGCTGAACGTGTCGCTCCTTACAATGCCTAGAGAAGCAAGATTGCCGTCGGTATCAATTTATTTGAACTCTGATCTGTATAACCGGTTCTACATCACCAACGAGAGCTTCCTAATCGACGAAGACATCTTGTCGGAAGTCGATCTGCAAGACTTGCAATATTTCAGCAAGAATTTCATCCAGTGCATGAAATCTGAAGCAAGTCTCGTCGTTTTGGGCAAGTCATTAAACGAGTGGAATGCGATTGTAGATGAGTTTGAGACGTACTTGTTCAATCGGGTGGAAACGGATCAGGCCAACTATCTTCCTGATGTGGCCAGTTCCAGTCCCACAGAAGTGGATGAACAAGTATATTTCCTGAGAATAATCCCATTTTTGCCCATTGACAACTTCACCGAAGCCAAGCTTCTCAATGCCGCGTGACCAACCCCATGGGTGTGTATATCTTAATACAATAATCACTTCTTGATAGGCGCCGGAGCAGCGAATTTGGACCGCACGTAGGTCAGAAACATAAGAGCAGACACCACACAAGTGGTGGAGCATGCACCCCAAAACATGAGAACGCCAATGGCAAAGCTTGTGTAGTAGTACTCCACAAGGTAATAGCGGATTCCAGTCCACTTCAACACGAGGTCAATTGACGATTTTCTCCAGTCAACCATGAGGAACAGCAGACCTATTAAAGTAAGGGCGCTTTCCAATGAGTTCAGAGCGCCCAAGCTCTGCCGAAGGTCAACTCCGGCAATGTCAACAAGGTCGATTTCGGCATTTACGAGCTTGAGGATATCCACCCAGATGGGCGGAACCCAGTACCGCAAGTGGTACGGAATCCACCAGTTTTTCTCGGCGTAGATGTATCTCAGATCACAGTTGATGATGTATTCCGAAGACACGTTAACATGCGCCACCAGGAAGTCGTATTGAAGCCGGTGAAACGACTTTTCCTGGGTGCAGATGGCGTTGAGGTTAAGCCGCACCAGGTAGTCGAAATCGGGGTTGGCGGAGACGTATTGCGCCGCGGATGCCGAATCGAATGACGCCACAAGTCGGGCATTGATCTCCGGGTGAGGAGATAGGGGGACAGAAAACCGTTCGGTGGGGACCAACGCCTTGTAGAAGCTCAAATAGGATACCACTGAGATAGGAAGAAGAACGAGCCAGATGGTCAGGGCGAGAATGGCGGAGTAGAGAAACTGGCGGGTGAAGAAGAGAGGCACCTCTACCACCCTAGTAGCGGCCATCATTGAGCAGCGTGGATCTGTGGTTGTAGGATGTGGTTGATAATAACGGTGTGGGGCACTTGACCGTGCGCGCTACGGTGGGTTTCACATACAGTTCTTATCTAGCTAGTCTATGAAGTGTACTTGATAGGATGCAACCCGATGCAACTAGCAAGGACCGCCGCAGGGGGCAGGGCGATAAGAGGAATACCAAGACAAAGATGCGTAACCCGTAAAAAAATAATGATCAGTAAATAATGCAAGGGGAGAAAACGTGACGACCGGTGACAGGACAAAACCGAGGGAAAGAAGCATCCACCCCGGAGCCGCCGCAGCACCTTATTAGGGTCGCGAGGGTCGCTAGTGGGTGGTGTGTCCGCGGTGGTACTTCAACCCGTTCAAGTTCTTGTACCGCTTGCCGCACACCTCGCACCGGTACGGCTTGTCCTTCTCCATGCCCGCACCGTCGAGGTACGGCGTGTTGGACTCGGGGTCAATGATGGAAAACGTGCCATCGTCGTTCTCCTTGAGCGTCTGGTTCTGGTGGCCGTGGAGCCGGTGGTACTTCAACCCGTTCTGGTTCTTGTACGTCTTCTCGCACCCAATCACCGGGCACTTGAACGGCTTGTACTCCTCGTTCTCCATCACGTACAAATGGCGCGCGGGGTCGTCAATGTACATGCTGTCGCCGTCGGCATCCATCTGGGACTGCGGCGCAGTGCGGCGAGCGGCCGCGGGCGGCTGCGAAGCGGCCAAGGGCGAAACCCCCTGGGGCACAGGCGGCGGATGGTGTGCAGCCTGTTCCGGTTGGTTCAACGCCAGTGAGGGCAGGATGGTGGTGTTCATGGCGCCCTGGTTGATGGTCTGCTGCTGGAGGTTGAAGTGGGACGCCGGGAGATGGAGTGCGCCCGCGTGGGCCGCGTGGGTGTGGTTGTGGTTGTTGAGGAACACGTCGTTGGTGGAGACGGTCTCCATGACGTTGTGGATGTTGTTGAGGTTGCGCTGGCGGTGGGTGTTGAGCAAGTGCGCATTGGGCTCGTGCGGCGGCGAGTTGGTGATGTGCGCCTCCTCGTAGTGCCGGAGCAAGTCGTGCAACGTGGGGAGGAGCTGGCCGCAGCACAGATAGTCCTTGCAGTAGTCTGCCTCCAAGTTGGGGAGGTAGGACGTGGTGTTGGGCGGCGACATCAGCACCGACCCGAGCTGTGGCGCGGGCGGGTGGTTCAGAAAGCGCACCAGCCCGCGCCGGGGGTTGATCATGTTGTACTGGGGCTGTGGCGGGTTCTGGGCACCGTACATCATCACCTCGTCCTTCAACCACAGGCCGATGGTGACGGAGCCCCACAGCACACCGCCCATGCCCTGGGAGTGCGCGATGGACTCGCGCCGGAACCGCTGGTTGTTGAAGATGGACGGTTGTCGCTGTTGCTGGTACGTGATATCGATGGGCTGGGCGTTGAGGAAGTCGGGGTCCTGCAGCGGCTGCCCGTTGTCAAAGATGGTGGTGTTGAACATCCGGGAGGGGCCGGGATCGGAGGCAGTGGCGAGCGGAGTGGCGAGCGGAGCGGCAGAGGGGACCAGCTATGGGGAGCGGGGGAACAGTCTTACTCGGACGGAACTCAGGGGAAAACTGGAAAGGCGAACGGCTCAGGGAAGTCTAGCGCGGGAACGGATGCAGCAGTATGACACGCCAAAGGGAATGGAACGGAATCAGACGCAACGAAATCACACGGAACGGCGATCAAACGCAACGGCGGGTTAGGACTATGGGATGGCGGCAACTAGTGGGTGGCGCAATCACAAGAGCAGATCGGTTGGGAGCTCGGGGTTGGGAAAGATAACAACGGCGGTGAACAAATGCCTGATGGAAAGCAGGAAGGGAAAGAAGCCGCAAGGATGAAGTGCCGGGAACAAACGAGCTAGTGGGAGCTGGAACAGGAGGCATTCGTGTGCACCGGGCGATTTCTTTTTCGTTGGGCGCCGCACGCCCTCGCTGGGGTCAGCAGTAGCAGCGCCAGTCCGGGAGGCACGGGTGTGGGGCTCTTTCTCCCCACACCCGGGGTGTCGATGGGGTCGCTGTGGGGACATGGGGCTCCCGGTACGGACAGCGGGGCTCTCGGCTCTACTTCTACGCCGTCTTCCTCTCTGGTGCTGGCAGTAGCACGCTGAGACGGATGCGCGCACGGTGATTGGCCGGGCGGGCCATATCACGTGAACGCCTGCGGTACGGCTACCGGTGGCGCCGGCACCGTCACTGGGTCCGGATCCGCGGGCCTGCCGTCACCTACTCCAGCAACACCTCACCAAACGCCCAACTTGCCCCTTGCACCGAACAGCGTTTGCTTGCCCACCCGTGATGGTGGAACCACGCTAATGTCGCATACGGTGTCGTCAGTGTGACGTTGGTCCTGCAGAAAACCGCAATCCCGTTGGTTATACGCCGGCATGCATCTCGCATACCACACTGCCGGGCCCTATCCGGATTGGAGGGTGGGATCCAGCATTGGCGGCGGTAATATTTGGAGCGGTAATACGTGGAGCGCCGGGACAAGCACCGCCGGTATCGCCCACTGGGGGTTGCGGGGGAAACCCGTACCTCCTTCCTGTTTCTGCCCATGGCTGCGGTTACTCGTTCACTTGCTCCTCGTATATATCCGTTTCCTTCGTCGGTTGCGTCGTACATCGGTTCCATTCTCTCCCGTTTTAGCTCCTCGCCCCCATTTGGCCGCTTCCTGGTGTTTCCTCCCCCTTGTGTTTCCTTCATCCTCATGTGCCTTACGCCTCTCCACCACCTGCACGTCTGTCAAAGTGCGACTGTGCACCGGACACAATCGCCCATGCATCACCTGTGGGTCCGATTGCGGGTTTCGTTTTCCCATGAATCAGAGGCGGTGGTTCTTGCCTACCCCACGAACTTCGGTACTCGTGATGGTTTCGCTAGGGATTTACATCTCTACTCAAAAGCGCCCCAAGCACAGTTCTGTCAATGCAGCGCCGTCGGCTCGGCAGTTTTCCGCCCTGCACGTGACACCAATCCGAGCTCCGGATTCCCACCGTCGATTTTGCACCCATCCATATAATGCCAGGTCAATTTCCACGTTTTGGCGAAAATCCACTTTTGGGGGCGTCTTTCTCCCTGTCTTTCGTTAGATCTCACTATTTACCCGTTTGCATTTATGATCGACCTTCCCCCGGATGTCCTCCAGCATCTCGCTCAGTGGCTACCCCAGCACGACCTTCTCCATTTGGCCTACACGAACAGTTTCTTCTACCATTTGCTTCAGCCACACTTATATCATGTTATCATTGTGGACTCTTCTCGCACCCTGTTTGACGACATTTTTGCCAATTCTCCCCTTGATTGGTTTGTGTACCGCGAATATCCGTGTGAACCCACAGTGATCCGAACTCTCTACTCCTTGACTCGCTTCTTCAAGTTCTTGATCCAAAACCCTCACTTGGGAAAGTATGTGAGGCGTTTCGTGGTGGAGGAAAATTTCCCTGACATGCCACAGTTCGAATCAAATCAATATCTACTGCAAGTGCTTCCATGCTTAACCAACATCGAGGTGTTCCAGTGGTCATGCGCTCACGTTCAAATTGACGCAAATTTAGTGTCCTTAATACCACACAATACCGGACTCCAGTGCCTTTCTGGAAATTTCAACTTCACCAACTTTCTCTTCCCCCCGGTCTCATTTGCAAATCTTCAGCATTTGTGCATATCTAATTTCATTACAGATAAGGTTCTCAATACCATAGACATCTCCAATTTTCCGTCAATAAGATCGTTATCCATTTCCAAGAATTCGAATATTCACAAAAGCTCATTCACTTGCAGCCTTGAGAATTGCTGCCGAAGCTCGTTGAATAATAGAGTTGAGCTGTTGAGACTTCCCGAGAAACCCGCTTTCATTCTGTCTCTTTTTAACCACAAATTGGATTCAAGATTAAATCTCAGTTCTCTTACCTTAAAAGATATATCGCTTTCAGCAGCTGATGCAATTTGCTTGGGAAATAATATTGATCTATCCGTGTTGGAAAATTTATCCTTGGATAATTGCACTGAATGCTTCTTTGAGACCTATTCGCATCCTACAGTGAATGCATCTCGAAGAAGAACCCCACCTGCTAACTTATTTCTCGATATATTGGCATCTGAATTAACTTCATTGAGACTGTTAAATCTCAATTTATCCAATGAACTCTGCTTCAATCGCTCAACTTTCAACACTTTGTCTAACCTTCATGGCTTGGAAAAACTCAGCATTCATATTAAAATGTTCAAGATAGAAGAGCAAGTCAACTTAGCTCCTCTTATAAACTCTCTCCAGCGACATGCATCTACCTTAAAATATCTCAATATTTGCTGTGACATAGTGGAAGCTTCGTCAGTTTCAGTATGCCTAAAGAAGAATTTCAAATACTCTTTGAAGTCGGTTATGGGCCTTTCGATGCTCAAAGAGTTAAGGGTTTTAAAGCTTCCTATCGAGTATTCAAAAATCGCCGATTTACCAGACGCCTTAACTTCATTAAGAAATCTAATAGTCTTACAGTTAGGAATCGCATATATGGATTGCGTTCCTTCAAAAGCAACGTGCTTTGATTGCAGTGTCAACGGATTTGTCTTGGGCAATGCTAATTCGCTAATTAATGAGGGTTACTTCGAGTGTTCCACTCTGTTATCAGCCAAAATTGAAATGAGTAAAGGCCAACAATACCAGGACCTTTCCAAAAAGTTCAAAAATGCCTTCGAAAACCTCAAGTTCATTCGATTTGACCTAAAAAATGAATCATTACTTTATGACGTAACGATAAAAGGAAATATCTCCGCTGAGAATTCGTCGATTGAAAGATTTGACATGATCATAAAAATGTTCGCTTAGAGATCATATATTCTATTTATTTCATTTATTCAAGCTTAGCTTTCACAGAAGGTGCCTTTTTCCTACTTCCATCGCCAGTTTGTACCTTTCCAAAGCCCTTAGCCTCGACTCTTTGTGGGGTACAATAGGTCGCGGATACTTATCCGATAGTACTTTGTCGTTCTCCTTGTGTAGAGAATAATTCTCGACTTTTCTCAATTCAGGGATCCATCTCTTTATGAACTCACCATCTGGATCAAATCTTTGCGACTGTGCCCATGGGTTGAAAATTCGGAAATATGGCAGGGGATCCACCCCTGTACTAGCAGAAAATCCCCATCCTCCGTTATTTGAAGAGAAATCGGCGTCAATCAACTTAGAATGGAAATATTGTTCGCCATTTCTCCAATCTATCAACAAGTGTTTAGAAAGAAAACTGGCCACAATTAAGCGGCCTCTGTTGTTGAGATAGCCTGTTTCGTTCAAACATCTCATACATGCATCGACAATAGGATAGCCTGTCTTGCCTTCGCACCAACGATTGAAATGATCATTGTTGTATTCCCATTCAAGATAATCGTACTCCAAATGAAAAGGCTTGAACATGCAGACATATGGCCAGAAGCACACAACATGACGGTAAAAATCTCTCCACGAAACTTGCCTCACCCATTCAAAAATTCCTGAGCCACTGATGTGGTTCAAACTTTTAAATTTTTTGCTCTCCCTGAGCTGTTGCAAAATTGTTCTGGTTGAAATGGTTCCCGACGAAATATGAACACTCATGCTAGAGACAGATTCAATATCTAAAAAGTCTCTTTCTTTGTCGTATCTTTCAATCTCCTTAGAATTGAAATAGTCAGTGAGTTGCTTGAGAGCCCCTTCTTCACCAATGCACTTCCAATATTTATGAAATCTTTCCTTATCTACACCAACGACTTCTGGTATCTTGATATCATTCTGAGCAACGGCTATAGCTTTCTCGACTTTCACTGGCGCATCGAATTCAAAGTTGTCTTGCGTAAGAAAATCTTGGTCAACTTGGTTGATCCACGCTTTAAACCAAGGTGAGAAGACAGCAAATTGGGTACCTTTGGATTTGGTTTTCAAGACTCCAGGGTTCACGATGCAACTGTTGTGGCATGGAGTGACGCTAATACCTTCCTTAAGAAAATCTATAGCAGATGTTGCCAAACGTAATTCATCCACCTCATACTCCAAATTCAAGTAAATGTTAGAGACACCGTACTTTTTCAAAGTAGCCAACATGTTTGGAAGGATCTCAGAGCGGGTATCTGCCTTGACGACCACCAAGTTGACGTTGAGCTTCTCGAGCTTCTCTTGCAAGTGGCGCAAACTCAAAAACCTGTAATATCTCTGAAAGTCGCCAACACTATGGGATTTTTCCATTTCCGGGCAATGGACCCAGAATGAGAGCATAGGGATGTTGTGCTGTTGGGCGAACTTATTGGCTTTGGTCAAGCCATTGTTGTCCCTTACTCGGAAATCTCTGATAAACCAATGGGCCACACATTTGCCAGGCTCAATGGAATCTCTTCTGCTTTGGGTTTCTTCTAACTTTCTCAAGAGTATACTGTACGGTTTGTTCTCATCATTCTTATATCTCAGCGCCGCCAATTTGGCGGAGATTTCGTCTCTGTAGAACTCGTTCTGGAATCTGCTGATTTGGTCCAACTTTTGCCTCTTCGACATTATGGTAATTCGTTGGTGTTTCCTCCTCCTGATAAACTTGGCAAAGTCAATAAGTTTGCGGAAAAGTGACGGAAAGCAACGATGAACCGCCTCTGACGTCATCTCATTTGGGCGATGTTCACTCCAATTTTTGTGATAGCTCAATCAACTTTCAGAAATCATCGACGCTTGAATCCAAAGACGTTTAGATTTTTCTACCACCTTTGCCATCCTTTCAAATAAAGATCATTAAATTCGCCCCAGATATCATGAGCCTCCGAGTCCTGCTCAATTTATCTTGCTCAACATGCACACCACCTTGATCATTCTCAGTCCGAATGTCTCCCCCTTTACAGTCACACTAGATGAAAGCTAAGACGCGATTTGCGTTTATAATATATAGCATCGTTGTTTTCATCTTCATCTATTTGTTCTGGCCAAATTTCTCTTTTCAGAGTTATCTGTTTGAGCAGGTATTGAAATTGCTGGATTTCGAGATACCATCAGACGCAAGCCTAGCGGAAAAATGCTCGAGGTATTTTGAGACGTTAAACAAGGTCTCCCGGACTAATCCCTCCTCATCGAGATTTCTTTCCTTTTCCAAAATAAGTAACCATATTGATCATTTGCGAATATACTTGCAATGCTTCGTCGATAATGATACTTCGGATCTGCAGAAAACATTCTATTCTCGACTGCTCTTACCAATGCTCTCGGAGAATGTACCTATTACCTCAGAAGAGCATGATTGGAGCCAAATGAGAATGCCCGGACGATCCTTTTGGAGTAATTACGTAAAGCTGGCTAAAGGAAGTGGTATTGTGATCAGCCTACACGAGTCGGGTTCTTTATACGCAGAAAAGCTTTTGAACGTATTGAAGGAACTTCAAAATGATTTGCCCATTCAATTCATTCATGAAAAGCCCATTTCGGAAAATACCAAGTCCCGTATTTTCCAAGCAGCATCCTCCACATCGTTGGACCAAATTAAACAAAATATTGAATTCATAGACACGCTGGTCGTAATTCGTCGTGGTTACAGCTATGCATTCAAAGGTTATAACAACAAATGGTTTGCGGCTCTCTTTACAACATTTGAGCACATGATTTTGATGGATTTGGACGTTGTACCTTTCATTAAACCGTCGGAAATGTTCGAGTTAGAAGGCTATCGCGAGACAGGGGCTTATTTTTTTCGAGATAGAGAGCTTCTGGAGACAATATCCGAGAAGAAATTCGCATTTTTACGCAGCTTGATACCGAAAGAGAAGATATTCAGTTTTGAAGTGGATGAACTAAAGTTGGATAATAACTTTTTTCATTTCAGGTCCAAGCATGTCATGGAAAGTGGTTTAGTCATCATGCATCGTCCTACACATATCAGTGGTCTTCTTGTCTCTTTATCATTGCAATACTGGCGCAAAAGTGGCAATATTATGTATGGCGATAAGGACCTCTTTTGGTTAGGGCAGTTAATTAGTGGAAATCTGGATTTCCATTTCAGCGAAAATGGCGCAGCAGCTATCGGGATTTCGGATGAAAGAAAGTCTATCTGCTCATCACAGCTAGCTCATTTTAGCAAAGAAAAAAAACTCTTGTGGGTCAATGGCGGCTTGCTTTACTGCAAGAGGCTCTCTTGGTTCGTCGACTATTTTAAGTGTCCGTATATGCGCGAAACTTATGATAATTCGTTGAAAAAGATGAAGGCATCATATTCAAATCCTATACAAATTGAAGAATATGTGTTGCCTGCTAGTATAAGGCTTTTGAATTCTGGGCTGAAGGTTGGCGCAAATTCGATATTCCGAAGTAATTACAATAAGAATTATAAATACGGCTGCGGTGGAATTTTTTACTGTGCCCACCCGGATCAGGGTGGTCAGTGGGGCCTGTTTCTGTCTGAAGAGAAAGAATACTTTCATAGAATTGTTCAAGCTTGGTACTCGGGGTTCAGCGAGATTGACATAATTTAGTCAAATTCAAAACTGCAATCGTGTAAATTGCTTTTTAATACAGAATTAATAAACGATAATAGAATTCAAAATCTGAAATGAAATGAGAGAAGTGTACAAAACAAAGAAAATAAGGATGGTCCGTTGATGACGCCGATCATAGTCATATCTTCTCGCGGCAGAGAGATAGGCGATATCAGTTTTGTAACTGTGTAAATATTATTAAGAAACCCCCATGAATTTTCGTGTCTGGGTGCAAAATGAAGATGGGTGAAATATAAAAAAGAAAACTTTTTCCTCGAGAATTTTGTGTAACGTTCTTAGATAATCAAGTTTAAGATCAATCCCATCAAGACTAGCGGAACGGCGGCATAATTTGTACCAACAGCGGCCGACAATGGTTCAACAATGCTCAAGGAGGACTGCGTCCAAGTTGAGCTTGAAATTCTTTCCGATTTTAAGGACAGGTAATAGTAATTATCCGAACGACTTGAATCAGCCGAAATGGGGCTATCAGACAATCTTACGGACAGCGCAAATCTGGAACAAAGAGCATCATCAGTAACCGATGGACATTCAGCTGTGGTGATAGTCACCCCATCAATGACAGTAGTCACTGGCACATAACTGCTGCTCTTAGAATGATCTCCATTCCTGAGTATTTCATTGTCACTTTCACCAGTTGAAGATATCATCGAACTAAGAGTGTTCGCAGTGCTTCCCGCCAATATTGACTTGGACTTGAAATCTTCATCCTCATAACTTGAAACAGATAATTTTCTCGACAAGGAGCTTGTCGAATCAGTCGTCATAATCACAACTCCGGACTCGGTTTCAGTCGAGCCCGCTGCGTCAGTGGTGACAAATGTGGTAGTGTACT
>JAJMCU010000102.1:2841-32841 GCA_030573135.1 Clavispora asparagi | reverse complement strand
TCCTTCTTCTCCTTCTTCTCCTTCTTCTCCTTCTTCTCCTTCTTCTCCTTCTTCTCCTTGTTCTCCTTCTTCTCCTTCTTCTCCTTGTTCTCCTTCTTCTCCTTCTTCTCCTTCTTCTCCTTCTTCACCTTCTTCGCCTTCTTTCTTGCAGGCTCTTCGCAATCTGAAGCCTTTCTCTTGGTAGAGGTGGATCCCTCCATAAGCTTCTTAGAGTCGGCATCCCAAGTACTTCTTAAAGTTTCACCACGCACAAAATGCATTCCCCATTTACCGTTGACGAAGTTATCAATGCGCTTTCTCTCCAACTCATCATTGACTTGCTCCTCCTTACCGTTCAATCTGCCCAAAATTCTCTGGAACACATCAAGGCCGGCACACTCGCCACTGTCAAACTCGTCTTTCTTGCTCTTTTTGGCCAATTTAGCACCAAGGCCAGCGTTATCCATCTTGATAGAAACTTTCACATGGGTCGTGGTAGCATCATTCACTAATCCAAGACCTTTACCGGGGGTCCAGCCCATTTTCTCCAAATATTGGTGGCCAAATCTTTCTGTATTCAGAGACCAAGTTGTGTTTCTCGGATCTAGTCCGAATCTTTGTTTAACCTTTGTGCCCGCCAATCCCATTCTTGTATGTGATGTAGGTGATACACGAAGAGGTGAGATGGGGAAAAAAGGAAAAGTGCGATGGGCCTGCACACTCCGCACCGATTGTCTCTACCGTTGATGCACTCTTAATTCGTTTACTATTAATTATCCAAGAATAAATTGCCACGAGTCTGTGGCAAAGTAGCCGCCTGATTTATCCTTGGTAATACACCCGCTGTTAGTTAACCATTGAATGGCCTTGTAAAAATCCGACAAGCTCAAAACCACCTGCAATTTTTCGTGCAACGATTGGTCCACAATACCCGGCTTGAACACAATGTGATAGAGAAGGGTTGTTATTATTTTCACCCAAAGTTGCTTATTGACCTGGCCAGTCAAATCAATCCATATTGGTTGACAGGGACTTTCGCTCGGAACTGGGATCGCGATATGTTCCTTCTTGTTTGTTTGGCCCGGTTTGCATTTCACCACAATGTCACAGGCGATCTGCTCCTTGTCGATTAATCTCGACTCGTAATTTTCGAACCGGAACGCTCTGTCAATTCTGATGAAATCTACCAGGTTATTCGACGCCATTTCAAGAAGGGCTGCCATTTCGCCCGGCATGACTCCTTGAGACACAATAAGTCCCTTTCCAGCATCGGAAACAGACAGCAATACGGCCTTAAATGCAAATGCTTGGTTGAAAAATTTCGTTGTGAATCCCCGACGAGCAAAACTGTTATTGAACCGGTCACTCAACACGAACCTTGTGTCCAGATCCAAGGAAACATACAAAATTTCCCTGTCGTGTAGCAATGCGTCAGTCGCTTCACGGACAGTAATTTCACCATACTGATT
This sequence comes from Clavispora asparagi, assembly GCA_030573135.1. Classification (NCBI taxonomy): domain Eukaryota; kingdom Fungi; phylum Ascomycota; class Pichiomycetes; order Serinales; family Metschnikowiaceae; genus Clavispora; species Clavispora asparagi. The sequence goes on along the minus strand of JAJMCU010000102.1, from coordinate 31,393 downwards.
CAAGATGGTTTTAACCATCGCGGGATCAAAGTGATCCTCCTTAGTAGAGAAGATCGCTTTAAGAATTGATCTCAATTCATCGTTTTTCTTTGCCACGGGTTGAACATTTGGCTCGTAGCTAAAAATTGCCGTCCCTAAAACACTTTCTTTTTGTCTCATAGATATGTCCTCTATCTTCTCGCAGTAGTTGGCCAGTAAGCCGTCAGGTCCGTTGGAAACAAACTCATACTCCCTAGAATTATGAATGTAGGATGCATATAAAGGCATTTCATCATTGGTGGTAAATTCAATATTCGTGTCGAATGCCTTCCAATAGTCCAAGAAGAATTGCAAATCACCTTTGACAAGTTCTTCCTCTGTGATGCTACCATCCTCCACCCCTTGCAAGACCATGTTCTTAAAGGTTTCAACCCCCTTGCCCACAGCCTCCGCTCCGCCGTACAGTCTCCTGAGCGTTCCCCACTTCTGTTTGACGAGCTTACCATCCAAATCGCCAACCAAAGTGGCGATAAAATTAAAGTCAATCGCTTCTCTGGAGAAAGCTTTCGAAATAACCACCGAGCGATAAAGAGTAGTGGCATCTGATTTTTCCAACTTGATATTACGACGAGGTCTCTTAGTAATAGTGGAAGAATTATCCGATGCTTGAGACGCAGAGAATTTCTTCGCTCTTCTGGATTTTTTAAGACCAGAAAAGACATCGTCCGGAATAGATGGCTCTGGAGCAGGGGAATCTTCGGATGACTCACTCTTGATAACCGGTACATCATCCTCATCTCCCAACGCACGCAATCTGTTCTTTCCTCTTCTTTTTCTCGTTCCGATAGACACCTTCTTTGCGTTCGGTGTCTCAACATATAACGTCATTTCTGACTGGATGACTCTACTTGTGAACATTTTCATGTCCTTTCTGCTTGTTAGCTGGTTGTACTTTCCTTTTAGCTCTTCGAGATCTTTTTCTGAAGGACGCTCCGTAGGATTCTTCAAAACCAAGAGCTTTTTCTCGCTCTTCTGGCCACCAACTTCAATTTCGACCTTTTGCAACTCTAAAGAGTCTACCGAAGTCAAATAAAGAACGTCACGAGCAAGAGTTTTAAGGTCGGTGACGGTTGAATTCTCCATTCTTTCATCCAACTTGCGGCACAACACAGAACTGCTGAAAACAGCACCACCTTCTTGGCGAATTATATCCATCAATAACTTGCGTCTTGCGATCGATTTCGCCGAGCTTTCAGTTTTGTAGGTCTGAGGTTGCAGTCTTTTTCGCTTGACTTCTTTCGGTGCTGAAACAAAAGAAGGCAAATCGTTAGACGTCAATGATGGAACTTGTTCTTCTATGTCGTCGTCATCGTTGGGAACATACTCATCAGCTGATATATTTGCGTCGCCATCAATAAATGTGTCCACCGCGTAAGATTTTACTGTGCGCGTTCTTCTTTTAGTGGTAAGAATCTCTGTTGTTTCCTCGACATTTTTGGGCTTGTCCTCCTCGGTGTGGGATCTCTTAGTAGGGATTTGGGAAACCTGAACCAAACGTTTCCGCTTTTCTATAAGCGCCTCCTTTGACGTTTTGCCGAGAGAGGTATGCAACCTCTTGTTTAAGGCCACAAGGGAATTTTGGGGACCGCTCAGCTTCTTTTTTTTCACTGGCTTCGATGCTGGCTGTTCTTCGGTACAAAATTCTATCGAAGAATATCTGTAAAACTTCAATTTCCCCTCATTGTCGTACAATTTGGAAATGGTGTAATTGTCGTAGGGATCCTCGTATTTTTTGCAAGGCTTTAATGTTTTAGAATTGCTCAAGTAGGTTGGAAGCACCTCATAGAGTCTTGTGTATGGTCGATATTCCGAAATGCCCAACAAATTCTTGGCGATTTCACCCGACGTTATCCCGACCTCTTTCCTGGCATATATGTGTTGATGAATTTGATGGAAAATGGGGAAGATTTGATTGTAGACTGGAGGTGGCTGAGCGTTCGGCGCTTCGTTGTTTTCTTCGTCCGAATCACCAAAATCGTCATTCTCTGCTGTGTTTGAATCAGCAACGTCTGATATGTCTTCCGTGTCTCGTGGAAGATCCTTGACAAATTTGACCGCGTAGAGGCGTTGCTTGGTCTCAGGCAACTCCACGTGAAGTTTCTCAATGAACCCTGACCGGTGAAGCTTCAAACAAACACTACGGAAAAACTTTGATGCAGAGTGAGAACCATCGAGCTTCAACTCCTTGCGTAGATCGGAGAATCCCCTCAATTGATTGGGCGCCGTCTTTATCGCCTCGATGATGTGTCTCTTCAACTTGGCCACGTCCCGCGAGGCATCCAAGTCTTCTTCCGCTTCTCTCAGATCACACGCCACAATGGTATCCTCGGCAAACTTGGAGTGCACCGAATGAGTGGTGTGCTTCTTGTCCACATAAACATTGCGGCAAACAATGAGGCCTGCCAGTTCGAGCTTCTGGAGCCGGATACGCAACGAGCGGGCATCCTGTCCCGATTCCCGAGCCAAATCCGGATTGAGGATTCCTGGGGCGCCATGGCGAGCGATCACCACAAGCAACTGGAACGGCAAGTCGCCCAAATTGGTTTTCATCGTTTGGTAGTTTTCGGTGCCGGTTAAGTAGCGAAACTGGCACTCTTCGGTGGGAAGAATGGAGAGCTCCAGTTCGGATCTCTGAAGGAGGAGATCATACGAAACGGCTGAGGACCAGTCGTGAGAGAGGTTGTCGGATTGAATGGTGATGAGGTTAGACACCACACTGGCAAAAAGCCCGTTCCACACGATTCGTTTTTGCAATTCGTCTAGTTCCGCTGCCTCGGTTTTCGATGCGGCGATGGTCCATAGTTGGGGCAAGGTGAGTTTATCCGACACGGCAAGCACCCCCAAAATGTGGGTTACCAATTGGGTCTGGGTACAATTGAACAGCATTCCAATGAACAGCAAAGGCGGAAGCGAAAAAAAAAATCCAATGAAAATAAACCCACGGAGTGGCTGGGGCTGGAGTGGTTGTTTTGACTGATTAGGAACCGGGATATCGGCTCTGCGCAGAAGCGAACCCGCGGCCTTTGGTCCTGATGGAGCCTATGGACCGCGCACGACCGCGGAACAAATTTGCAGACTTGCGGCCGCTGCAACCTTGCTTCCGGTGTCAGAACCATGGACTCGGATGACGAACCTTTAACCCTTTCTTCGCATGCGCTTGCGGCGCTCCAACTGTTCCGAAATGAAGAAAAAACCCGAAAGGAGCAGTTTGCCAAATTGTACCAGGAGCTGGAGGACAGATTTGACCAGGTCACCATTGACGACTTCAAAGAGGACTGGCAACTCTCGCAGTTTTGGTACACCGATGAGACGGCGGAAATTTTGGCCAAAGCGCTTCTCGAGGGTGCGGACAAGGACACTGTTATTTGTATTGCCAGTGCGCCGTCGGTGTATGCCGCGGTGAAGAAGCTTCCCAAGGAACAGGTTCCCACCGAACACATCTACTTGTTTGAGTATGACAAGCGGTTTGAGGTGTTGGCGGGCAAAAAGCACTTTTTCTTCTACGACTACAACCTACCCGATGAGATCCCTCGTGAGCTCCGCAACAAGTGCCATCGACTTCTTATAGATCCTCCATTTTTGGAGGAGGAGTGCCAGACCAAATCGGCCCGGGCTGCGAGAAACCTCTTGGTGAAGGATGACGGTCTGGTGACCCAATGGGGGAATAAGAGATTCAAGTTGATCTCATCCACCGGCGAGCGTATGAGACACATCATGCAAAAGACATATCCGGAGACGCAGCTCACTTCGTTTTTGCCGGAGCACAAGAACGGCTTGAGTAACGAGTTCCGGTGCTACGCATCGTTTGAGTGTCTGTACTGGAAGTCCGACGACACTGTATAGCGACATACCCGTATAGATATACGTTTTTGGTTCGCAGTAGTGCCGTAGAGACGGCGGGAGTGTGTTTGGCGATGAATTGGCTTGATGTGGTTCCACCCGGACGGCCCATCCCGTCTAATCGCCAAACACGGACCAATCTCACGGTAGCATTAATTGGAGCGTGGTGGCTGACCCAGCGTGCGAAAAACGCCGATTGATTCGTTATCTGAATAAGTCGATTACCTGGCTAAATCATACACACATTCCGTACGGGCCAAGCATATGCCGTGGCATCTATGGCACACTCCACAAATGCTTCATCCTAAACACTTGCGCCTCGTCGCCGACCGGCTGACGCCAAGTCACCGTAATACTGTCCGTCAACCCTCACTGAACGATCCGATCATGCTTCCAGATGCCGTGGGTCGCATGCGGCAAATCCTCCGCCGGAATGAACTCCGCGCTCCACTTCTCCAACTCCAGAAACACCTTGGAGATCGGCGCGGGGTACCACCGGTTATGGCGGTAGTCAAACCACCCCAAGTGGCCCCCCACGGACGTCACCGCCATGTAAGTGTACGGGTTGAGCTTCACCTCGCTCAACGGCAACCCGGTGCTGCCGACAATCGGATCATCTTTCGAGCTGACAATCACCGTCGGCACCCGCACGTTCAAGAGACGCTGGTCCGGCGATGCGTGGCGGTAGTACTCCAGCGCACAGTTGAAGCCAAAGAGCTTGGAGGTGAAGTTGTCGTCAAAGTCACGCAACGTGTCGAGCTTGAACAGACCCGGGTGTGCCTTGTAGCGCGCCACGATGTTGTCGTGCTTGAGTGCGCCGTCGTAGTGCTGGTCCAACAACTTGAGCAAGTTCTGGCACATAGTGGGGGAGTAGATTTTGTGGCCCAACACCGACTCCATCAACGTGTAGGACGACTGGGGGAAATCCCACGGGCTTCCCATCACCGCAGCGCCGCGGATGTTGGGGTACACCTCGTCACCTTCCTGGCCCAAGTAGTTGGCGGTGATGGAGCCTCCAAGCGAGAACCCAATGAGGTAAATGCGCTTGTTGGGCCAGTGCACCCGGAGGTGCTCGTTGACCAAGTACCGCAAGTCGTTGGTCCACAACCCGCAGAAGAGCTGCGGCGACGTGATGGTGTGGTTGGCGCAGCCCCGGGCGTTCAACACAAGTGCATCGAACCCGTAGACGGGGCTTGTGACCTCTGCAAGAAAGGCACGGATGTACAGTTCGTACGAGCCTCCGCTGAGCCCGTGCAACGCCACTACGAGGGGGCGGTCGTTGTCCAAGAGCGAGTGTTCCACATTCGGGTCCACGTATTCGGTGCGAGGCGGAAGCGGTTTTGTCTGCGACTCGGGGCAAAACCGCATGTGGTTGGCGTCTGTGGAGTCTTCTGGAACAACATAGTCCACGGTGAACGTGGATTGCCCCTTCCACCGGTCGTAGGGCATGGCATCGGGCCCCACAGGGTAGGTCTTGTCTTCCACTGTGAGAACACGGCGTTTGTAGTGCACGAGATCGGCCGATTCGAATTTGTTAAGTGCGGTGTACGCAGTCTGGGCGTGGCCGGAGGAAAGGAGGGGGTGGACGTAGAAGGAGGCGCCTTGGGCGAGTTCGGGAGCGGCGGAAGTGACAAGTTGGGGAAACGTTTGGCTGGTGCCGTTTTGGGCAAACTTGACGGGGTTGGTGGGGCAATGGGCCGCGACGGAAGATTGAAAGAAGCCGCGGACCATGTTGTATTTAGATTAGTAGGGGTGGTAGAGAAACTAGTAGTGTAAAGTAGGCGAACTAGAGGTGGTGAGACCGCGTGCCGGAAAACGGTGGAGTAGGCTCTGGTAAGAGTTCTTGGGGCATTTGCTAGATGAGTGGTTTTGAGGGTATTGTGTCTTCAGTGTGTTGAAATATGGTTCATTGTGTGACTGATGAACTATTGTAATGAAAAAGTACTATAGGCTGTTGAGACGATGTGTTGACAGTAATACTGACACACAATGTTAAGAAGGTCGCACAGATTAAAGACTGATCCGGATCACTGACATAAAGTACCCGAGATATGGCACCGGGAAACACAGCCTCTTGAGCTAAAAATATAGCCGGATAGAGGACTCGAGGCATATATAGTAGACTGTTCCAGTGTGTCGATAATTGAGACCCGGAAACATAAACCATGCACAGCAATTGAAAACACTGTGTGAAGAGACAGGGTTTGCAGACAGAATGCAGATGAAGAAGGAGCAATGCCATCGCCAATAGTATTGCTGTCCACCTCAGATTTTGTGTAAGTATACGGATCACACGTTGATGCTCTTAGTTCACGCGTTGATGCTACCTCAGATTATCAGCATCCCTATCATCTCTTGAGTCTATGTTAGCATTCGAGATTCTGTGGTGATTCCGATATTCTCCACTTCCGTCCATCGATTCTTGATCTTTCGTCCATGTATACGCATCTTCCACCCATCTATCCTCATCTTCTGTCCATGTTCTTTCCGTTTCTTCGTCCTACAAATTTATATTTGGGTGCAAACTCTCTGGGGTTTCTTTCGCATCCTCAGTAGTCACCAGCAGACCAGGAAAAGTAATTTTTCATCGTCACTTCCATCATGCGATTAAAGCTGCGGTGAGTTGAGTGATGCTGATGAAATCCTCATGGCCAGCTGATTTTTATCCGTAACACGCCAGAACGGTTATCGGCTCATCTTCTTGTCTGCTTCCACATAATCATTTGCTAATTGAACCATGGTTTTTGCTTGCTGAGAATACGGCAGTGGTGCTAGATCTTGAATTTCGGAACGGATTTCCGTCTCCCCGTCATCTGGAACTAACCCTTCTCCGTTCTCATACATGTTCACAACCACATTATCAACGTAAATCCACAAGAAAAAAAACCTTTGGTCAACTCCACAATTCTTCAATTCTTCTTCCTACACAACCTCAAGCCTCGCGTGGTGCATTAACTCTACTTACTGGCCTTCTTCAATTCGGTCATGGTCTCCGCAGTCAAAACGGTCTGGGCCAAACCGGCTTCCAGAATCTTCTTGAACGCAAATCCAACGTGCTCGGAGAATCCTAAGTGGGCGAACGCAAACGCAACATAAGCCCACACATTGGCCAGATCTTCGTTGATGTAGGTGTTCAACTTCAAGTACCAAAGTGTACGGATAGCAGCAGACCAGTCGCCATCTGCCAAGTTTTTCTCGACGTCAGCAAAAGATTCAGCGGTATCGCTGTCTCTACCGCTCACAGCAGCCTTGGTGGCGGCTTTTTCGAACGAAACGTCGAAATCGCAAGGGCTCTTCTTGTTAGGAGCGATTTTCTTTCCAGCAGGTAAAGGGTCTGGTCTGGCTTTGACGTTACCTGGAACACCTTGGTTGATCTGGGCTTTGAAACTGTCTGGGACTGGCATTGGGGATGAGGTAGATTAGAAGGTGAAATGGAAATCGGTGGAGATATTTGCTGGGTGTGGTGCACGGGTTTTTGGTTGGCGAGAGGTGGTGAAGGTTCCCAATCTGAGTACTCCAAAGACTCTGCAGGAGGATTTGAGATCTCCGTGGTAGTATTGGCGATTCCTTTCTTTACGGTTCAGACTACGAACGAATCGGATTGTTATAATCGTTCCAAATCGTAAGACAACATCCACAAAAATCCGACACCGAGGTCTTATCCGACGGCACATCTCGCCATTGAATACAAGTAAACCAACTCTACAAGCAAGGCTGGGTGAAAACGTCAATTCTAAACAATCAAGTAAAAGCCAATCAAATCGACCAAATCACTTACAATCAAATCAACCAAATCAATCAACTAGCAACAACCTCTATCAACACCCGTCAACATCCTCATCCCTTTCCATCACTTTCCATCCCTTTCATCTCTAGTTCTTGAAGAACTTGTCGTAACCAACCATGGTGAATCTGAATCTCACATCTCCATCCTCAGTTCTTTGCCAAGTCTTAGCAAGGTTCTCCTCGGAAATGTCAACAGTCTCGACCCATGGCTTGATGTTGTGCTCCGCAGCAAACTTGAGCATGTACTCAATCTCGTCTGGAGTACCAATGGCAGAGCCTCCAATAGAGAGGTTCTTCATAAGCATTGGGAACGGCACCACCTCCAACTTCTCAGTGGCTGGAGGAGCGGTGATGAACACAAGCTTACTGCGTGGTCTCAACATGCCGAGAAGCTGGTCAACTGAGCTGCCGGAGAAAGAGCTTCCGGTGTTGACAATAAGGTCCAACGTAGAGGAGTACTTCTGCGCAAACTCCTCATCCGAGGTAGAAGCGTAATGGTCGGCACCAAGCTTCATAGCAATTTCCTTCTTGGAGTCCGTACGGGAAATGGCCGTCACCTCTGCTCCAAGCGCCTTGGCAAAGAGAATGGACATGTGGCCAATGCCACCAATACCAACAACACCCACCTTTGTGCCCTTGCCCACGTTGTTGTGGATGAGAGGAGCAAATCCGGTGATACCACCACACAAAAGGGGAGCGGCCACAGCCGAGTCAAGCGCATCGGGGATCTTGAACGCAAACTGCGAGTTGACTCTCACATGCGACGCATTACCACCAATGGTGTTGAATCCGGTCTCCTTGTTGTGGCCAAAGTAGGTGCCCACATGGTTTTCGCAGTTGTTCTGAATGTTCAAGTCACACGCAACGCAGCTGTTGTCACAGTCACATTGGGCACCGACACCCACTCTGTCACCAAGCTTGATGCCGGCTTTCGCCTTAGGGCCAATCTTCACCACTTTTCCGATGATTTCGTGACCAACCGCTACCGGCGCATACGGACGGCCCCAATTGCCCGAAGCGGCATGGATATCAGATCCGCAAACACCACAGGCTTCAATCTCAATGTCAACGTCGTACTCTCTGAACTCTTGCGGCTTGTACTCGAACGATTTGGGGTTCTTCCAGTCGTCGTAGTCGAGGACACCGATAGCTTTGATAGTTTCTGGGTACACCATGTTGTTTTTTGCTGTTGTTGTTGTTGGGTTTTAATTGCTGTGCGATCAGGACGGGTGGTCAGGACCTTAAATACTGGTGAAAGATAACAGGGTCGAGCCCATCTTCCGCATTGGGACCCATGTCCGCGATGGCCTGCGTACGGAAGGGCATTTCTGCGACATTTTGTTTAGGTGGCGTATGGGCTGTCTTACCAACACGGCCTAAGTCCGCGGTTGCGGTTGCTCGCCCTGCACTGGTTACTTGGTTGTGCCTCTCCGCTGTTGTCGCCGTCGGTAAGTTTTGCCACGCCGTACGGTATCTCCGCCGGTGCCTCGCCAACTTTGGCATGGCACTGTCTCCCATTAGATATGGTTCACCCAAGCCAATTTCAGCCAGGGTCTTTTATTACTGTTTGAACTGGACTCAGTTCCAAGCGCATAAATTGGAAGTTTCCTGCCACACCCAACAATATAATGTACGGCAAGGTATTTTACGCTTTATCTTGTGGGGGAAGATTGTATGAAACGAGAACCTCATCCCTGAAACAGGAGCCGAGTTCAACAAGGAGATTGTGGGTTTACAGTTTAGCGACAGCCACACCAACGAATTTGGAAAATGTGGAGATAGTCAACGGCACCTAATTGACTATTGAGTACGGTGAGGGAAATGGAAGGTGTACTTGTTTGCTTTTCTGATTTTAACGATAAGCCAATTTCCCCAACTGGCCGTAGTTTTTAGCTATCTTCCAAGCGATAGGTGCGTATGCATTTCGTGGTGGTTCAGTAGCATTATTCGGGTTTTGGACTGATGCAAATTTTAAGTGGTATTTTAACGTTTGAGCACAGCCGGTAGACATGATCTCTATTGGTGATCGCCATATCGTCTCTACTCCAAAACTGGAAGAACTCTCAGAAATCAACCAATCCATGTCATGTTGGGCAACTTTGTAAATCGGATACAAGCTTATGATCACGGAACTGTAATGGACATTGAATTTGTGTTTACACTAGTTTTGGGCATCCTTCCAGAAAGTATGCATATACGCTATCTATTCGTTCCGCGATTTTTGCTCATGGTACTTCAACACTTCACCGGTCTACGTAAGTATAAACTGGAAGAATCTCTACGATGGTCCGAAAATTCCAGGCTTATAATCTATAGTGGGTACCAGTAAGCTTTTGAAATTGTCGGTTTTATTGTCGGTTACAGAATGTGTTATCGGAGTGCGAAATTGTGATGAATTGGGAATTTTGCGTGGAACTTGTAAATTCATATGACTGTAGATTCATATGACTGGAAATTCATACGGCGAATTATATTGAAGTACACCCAGATACGACACCCAATTCCACATCCAAAAATTGGCAAATTTCTGCTCACGCATCCATGTACCAATCCATATACTGGTTGACTTGAACCGTAAGATGGCACCATCAGTACTTGAGATGTATGGATTTCCTCCCACCCTCCCTACAACGATTAGAGAAACAAACAAAACGACCCCCGATCACATGGCCGATTCCAGCGTACAGAAAAATGGCATTATTCTCGAGTCAGACAAATAATTGCTCCAGTACTGTATCATCATATGTCACTGATTAGGTGGCCCTCTTGTTGTAGCCGAATCATACCTGCACATCAATTGATTCCACCGCTTGGCGGGTGCGACATCACCTGGGCTTTTCCATACGCCTTCCTCGCCCCGGACACACCCGCCACGGACCCAAAGAGGAAAGGCTCCCATAGAAGGCGACATTTTCTCGTTTGCGTTCCGCTTGGTCCTCCCCCTCCGGATTCCCCCCAGACCCACGTTTGTCCGGAGCGACACGCGCAAAGAGACGCAGGAAGAAGCCCTGCGGTAAGGCGCAATGTCGTTGGCGGACAATACGTGCCTGTTTGAGTACGCAATTGTGCATGAAAGGGCGCAGTGGCTCAAAAGCACGAAAGATCTAACGTCAACACCCCCCGGTTCAGGCCGAACCACCCCCACCGTAACATGCGGGCAAATGCTTCCGAACCAGCGAAATGGCGCCATTGTAGGTGAGTATCGCCCAGCCCCGCCAATAGGGTTTTTTTGCTCGCTCGGCGCAAATCAAACTCCGGCATGCATTGGCACTGCGTCTCCTGCGCGCAACCCAGGAGATATATATACTCCAGAATCCACCGGTGCCGCTTGTTCCGTAAACACCTTTGGAGTAGTGCGTTGACTAACGGAGTATCCTCGACCCCATAGCAGATCGCAAGCTCCGCGACCTTCCCTAGATTGAACTCCGGACTTGTTGCTTTTTATCCGGAAATCCCGCCCTTGCAGTCAGCGGCTATCACAGATATATTTAGACGATAGTTGGTTATTGTCCAGTGTCCGTGTGGTGCTAGTTGTTCCCCTCCCATTTGCCAGTGATCCAGTGTGGTGTTACCGCCCTCCGTCACTCGTACTTTCAGTTAGCTTGCTTCAGTCACTAATCCCTCCGTCGGCGCAACAAGATGGACTCCGTCTTGCCTCAAACTGATCCCCACAGCCCCTTTAACGTCAATGTGCCCCCGCCGGACGCCAAACCCATCCACCATTTGGTGGCGTACTTCAAACTCTGGAAGCACTTTGTGCTGGCGCTCGTGGCGTACCTCAAAGACGTGGTGATGGCCAAAGAGTTCGAGCTGAACCTCAACTTGCAGTTAGTGGGATCCGTGTCGTTCCCCGGGTTCAAAGACTTGGCCTACAAGTGTCTTCTGCTGGTGGAGCAGCTGACGTCGCCATCCACCACGCCCAAAGCGGAAAACCCCATTGTGCCCACAGCTTCGGTGGACTCGCGGCCCGGGTTGGCCAAAACCAAGTCCGCGCTGTTTTTGAAGAACCAGACGTTTGCCCACCGTCGCCTGGCCAGTCTGCTGAGCTTGAAGTCCGACGGCAGCGGCGCCAGCGCCAAGAGCACGAAACCGGGCAAACCCGCCGCCAAACCGGCGCCGTCGGTGCCATCGGCGAAATACGCTCCCAAAAACGACTTGTACGTTGATCCGACGTACTTCCCGCCCGACTCCATGTTCAGCGGAACCCCGCAGGCGCTCATCAACCACCACATGAACACGTACGCCGCGCAGGCGCGTGTGTGCCGTGAGGTGTCCACCAAGCTTATTCCGCGGCTCGAGAGCTTGTACCGCAACTTGGGGCTCAAGATCAAGGAGATCCGCACGCTGTTGAAAAACGACTCGTTCGCCAACCCCACGGTGGTGAAGGAAGTGTCGAAGACCGGCGCCATTCTCTCTTGCTTCGTGCTGGCAGTACAGAAGTACTCGGCGCCGCGCCCGGTGCTCAAAAAGGACCAGGACCCGGAGGAGGAGAAGACCGACTCGGCGGACGACCCGTTCCTCGTTAAGTTGCGGTTGGACTACCAGCTCAAGAACCAGTTGATCCACGAGAACTATGCGTTTGCGCTGTACGTCAACCTCCAGGGCATTTCGAAGGACCTTCTCACGTATGTGGTGAAGGAGTTGAGCGCAGCAGCTGATCGCATGATCCGTGGTTTCAATAGCGAGGCAGTGTACACGCTGTCGGTGGAACTGGCGGTGTATAATTTGGGAGTGACCTTGAGGCGCAAATTGTACCGAGCAGACCACGAGTGGACCTACTTTATGTCACACAATCCTAACTTTGTCAATATCTACCAGAGCACCCCCACTCTGGCGAAGAAAGAGGTGAAGCGGTTTGCCGACGTGGTAGTACCGTTTGCTGGGTCGTTGCACAGCAAGTGTTTGCGGTGCGGGTTCATGTATAAGAAGCAGAAGTTGCTCAAGTCGTACAGCAGCCACTTCTACTTGTTGACGTGCAACTACTTGCACGAGTTCAAGATCGAGACAGACAAAGCGGGCGAAAAGGCTACGGAGAAGAAGAAGAAGGTCAAGGGCAAGGTGGGTGGATTTGTGGGTCACGATGACATGCCAGTCAAGTCGTACAACTTGAACGACTACTCGGTCGCAGTCAAGAGCGATTCCGAGTTCAAGTTTGTCCTCACCAAGAGATCCAACTCCGCGCAGAAGTTCACGTTCAAGTGTCTGACCGAGGCCGACTTCAACAACTGGGTCACCGACTTGTTCGACTTGCTCAAGTTTGGCTCCAACCACTTGAAGCGGTTCAAGCTCATTGAGGAAAAGATGGCCGAGCGCGAGCAGCCTCACAACGCGGAGAAACCGCACCAGAAGGAGGAAATGCAATTGCAGCTCAAGAGCTTCCTCAACTCTGACTTGTCCATGGCGTCCATCCAGCTGCAGCTGTCGTCACTTTCGGGTATGTTCACTCCGAATATCAAAACCCCACCCGAAGGGGAAAAGAACCCATTCGATACCAACTTCGGTGCTCTTCCACTGCAACCGACGCCGCCACACGTGGAGACCAATCCACTCTCACCCAGCCTTCTGACCTCTAACCCGCTTTCGCCCCACCTGCTGTCTTCCAACCCGATTTCACCCGGATCCGACGCCAACTCTGATGGTGGCGGCCTGGTTTCGCCGCAGGTGCAAAAGGCGCACGAAGAGTACCTTCAGATCCAGAACGAGATCATGAAGCAGCAGGAGAAGTTGGTGGCACTCAATCTCGCCGCCAACCAGAGCCGGCCGGTATTGTCGCGGCATCTGTCAAATGAGTCGGTATTGACGGTATTGGACAACAGCAACGACCTTCTGGCATTTTTGAACGAGAACCGTGATCTCATGAAGGAGCAGCATGCGCTCGAGAGCCCGAGCCTCGATCTGTTGGCACAGGTGCCCACAGTGTTGGTTCTGCACCATTCGAACTGATAGAGTTAGAGATATAGACTACTATTTATACAACGCGAAGCGTATAGATGAAATTGAGTTCGCATGATGTAAAGAAGACAATGGTGGTGATATTTATTGTCTAATCCATCGGAGCAGATAAACTGCCACTCTAGATTAGAGCGATGCAACCCCTCAGTTGAAGTACCGTGATTCAATTTCTTTTTTAATGGTGTTTTATTAGTCGTACTCCCATATACCCTAGAGACAGATTAAATGGATCTCGTACATATTAACAGATTCTGTTACAAAAGAGTCCTGCTTGATAAGCCGTTCTTCATAGATTAACGGACTAATAACCATCATAATCATGGGGAAATTTTCAAGTATTTGATCTAATATAGAACATGCAAGGCAATATTGGTTATGTAGATCACTATCCAGGTGCACTAAGCCTCCAACCAATTGGTGGTTTGCTGATTACCCAACTGATTCTGGCTCTTTCTACCGAAAACAATAATTGCAGTTGAATGATTCAAACCTTCAAGGAATATGTAATTAAGATTTACGTACGATTAATCAGTGTATCAAAGCATGGGCGATTGAAAGTCGTGTGTATAGTGCCAGAATCTACACAAGTTACAGCTTCTTCAACCATAAACACCATGAGCACCAAAATGAAAGCCATAGTAAACTACGGAATCGACGGACATCTACACCTATCTCACTCCACCAATTGTCAAGAGAACATCCGAAACAGAGGCCATACGCCAATTCCGCCTACTATATACACCACCAAAACCTAGCCAAATCCGATATTAACCCGTGAGCCGAACCAAACAAATGGCGGACAACCAACCAAAACGAACTGGGCAAACATTTCAAACATTCCCAGGATCTCTAATATCCCAATAAAATCCACCCCCACCATCCAAACCGCCCAACCCAACCACCACGGTGACACTGACATGTGAAAGTGGGGGTCAGCTCTTCTGCCTGCAGGAGCAGCAATGACTATAGATTCACCACCAGCGCCGCCTTCTTACAACCTCCACCGACATTTCTCCAGCACCACACATCTCCGTTGCCGCGACATCTACCGACAATGTCCTACACTTCCGGATTCAAAAAGGATTCTGCGTCCGACACCGCAATTGCCTCCGATACCGAGGGCGACATTGACGTGATCGACAGACCCAACCCACCATTAAGAAGATCATCGTCCTTGTTTTCGTTGTCGTCCAATTTGGAACCGTTACCTCGCCCTGAACCCCAAGAGTACAAAAACTTTTTGGACGACAATCGCCACTTCTCCATGATTAGAAACTTGCACATGGCCGACTTCATCACCCTCTTGAACGGCTTCTCTGGATTCTACTCCATCATCTCGTGCTTGCGGTTTGCGCTCACGGGAAAGTTACATTATGTGCAGAGAGCCCACTTCTTCATCTGCTTGGGGCTCTTCTTTGATTTTTTTGATGGCCGTGTGGCGCGGTTGAGAAACAAGGCATCTCTTATGGGTCAAGAACTCGACTCGTTGGCGGATCTCATTTCATTCAGTGTTTCTCCGGCGATTATTGCGTTTGCCATTGGGTTCCAGTCTACGGTGGACACGCTTATCTTGGCGTTTTGGGTGTTGTGCGGTTTGACGCGGTTGGCGCGGTTCAACATTTCCACCAACAACATTCCAAAGGACGACACGGGGAAGTCCAAGTACTTTGAGGGATTGCCAGTTCCAACCAATTTGATTTGGGTCATTACTATGGCGGTTTTGGTTTACCGGGGGCAGGTTCTTGACCAGTTACCGGGAGGTGTTTTTTTTGGAGGCAGTTTTGCCGAGTTTCACAAGGTGTCGCTACTTTTCCTCATTCAGGGTAGTGGAGAGATTTCCAAGAGCTTGAGAATCCCCAAGCCTTAGTAGGTGTTAATATATATGCCAGAGGGGTTGGAAAGGATGTAGTATGATCCGGGGGCGTGAGCTGAATCGAGGGTGTAGTCAAATGTCGCGGTGGAACACCCTGGCAGGGATACGGGAATGGTCCCTGTAAGTGAACCCCCGGAAATTATCCGGTCTCGTTTTCGGGTTGCGCATGTCGCTGGACTAACTTCATAGCTATGATGGTCTACCGAAACTCACATCTGTCGTAATCACACCTTGAACCGTGAGGGCCCCATAATCGCAACCAGGCGGAAGTCAGTGCCCTGAAACACTCCGCTCTGTAGCTCACCATATGTCGATGCAAAATTGGCCGGATCTAGCACACCAATGGCCGAGGGCAGAAACCCCAACCGGTGGCTTCGTTCTGCGACATCCAACAACCGACATTGGTCCCAAAAGACATTGTGGATGCGGGCCAACTTCCACAAATACGCCGAGCGGTACCGCCAAATCTGCAGGGTGGAGAATTCCCGAGGGGACATCGGAGTTATGCCCAAACCGGCCAACTCATGGTGGAAAAGCAGCAAAAGCGAAAGTAACTCCGGCTTATCGGTGATCCGCTCCACCAAAGTACTGGCCCGTACTTCGTCTGTGGTGGAACTGACGATTTTCTCCTGCTGGTCATCAACTTTCTTGACGTAGTTAAGCGCATTGATAACAATGAATCCGGATTTTTTGATTTGTGGGGTGGAGTAGAAGCGGGTGTTTCGAACAATCGCAGAGGCCGACATTTTGTTCATGTGGGTGGAAACGGTTGCAACGGTATAACGACGATTTGGGTTTCGCGGTCGATGGTTGCAGGTTTGGATGCACGTCCAGTATTGGCGGGTGGTCGGAATATGCCATCTTGTTGCATAAGTAGTGCCAAGCTACATTCCGAGGGGAAATTCCTCCCCGCAGTATCGGGATGTCGCCGGCGACCAATATCGAGGGTCCGGTCGTTTATCCGGAAGACCGTTGGGCGACTGTCGGCAGTATCGTGGTAATATCCATTGCCGGAAAGAATGCCTTAGGGTCTGAAGTGATGAAATGGTGTTTTTCAATCACTTTTGTCAACACACTCTACAGTTACAAGACCAGAACAGATCCGGAAATGTCTCGCTTGGCGTGGCACAATGAGTAATATCAGATTCCACCGCAAACGTCCTACCGTAGTCTCTCACGTGACACATAACACTACCACCGCCATATTTGCCTCCATGGGCCCCTAAAACCACCCTAAACCCCTAAAATGCGTTAAAGCCCCCCACAACCATGCAAATCACTCAATTATCCCCCCAAATCCCACCAGCCGCATAGCAAACCACCCATTTCCCCAACCAGTTATGGTGGAGGTACGGGTGCACCACCGGGCAAAAATATCGAAGAAAAAAAAGACGTCACTCAACCGCCTTTACCCATTATCAGTCCAAGCATGCTTGCATCGAAAATCTTGCGTGGTTCAGTCCAAATGGCAAATGCTCGTTTGGCTATGCCTGCTGCCCGCACCAACTTGTCTGGGTGGAGAAGATTCTACGCCGAAAAAAAGGAAGAAAAACCCCAATCCATTTTGACCGACGACATGTTGGCCCGTGCTGGGTTTGAAGACGAGTCCAAGGAGAGCGAAGAAAAGCCCAGCGGCGAGAGATCGGCCAGAAGAAGAAGAAAGGCTCAAACCTCCAAGGATATCCAAAGAGAGAAGTACGCCAACTGGTTCTACGTTTCTACCCTTTTCGGTACGTTTGCCGGAGTGGGATGGATGAGCAGAGACTGGGACTCGGAAGAAGAGCAAAAGAGATTGGCGGCGGAGGATGTCGGAAACGGATACTCCCCCATGTTGATGTACGAGCGGTTCAACAAGAGATTTCTGGGCCTCTTCTCATTTTTCAGTGAGCCTGCGTTTGAGAACTTGTTGCCTCCACCTCCACCGGAGGCGTACCGCCGGCCATTAACATTGGTGTTGACATTGGATGACCTTTTGATCCACTCCGAGTGGGACACCAAGAACGGCTGGAGAACCGCCAAGAGACCGGGCTTGGACTACTTCTTGGCCTACTTGTCGCAGTACTACGAGATTGTGATCTTCGGCTCCAACTACCTGATGTACTCGGACAAAACCGTGGCCAAGTTGGACCCATTGAGAGCCTACATCCAGTATGCGTTGTTCAGAGAGGCGTGTCGCTACAAGGACGGCAAGTTGATCAAGGACTTGAACCTCTTGAACCGTGACTTGAGCAAGACCGTGGCCATCGACGTGAACGAGGACGCATTGTCGTTGAACCCCGAAAATGGTATCATCTTAAAGCCGTGGGACGGGAAGCCGGACGACACCTTGGTCAAGTTGATCCCCATGTTGGAGTACTTGGCCACACAACCAATCAATGACGTGCGCCCCATCTTGAGCTCGTTTGAGGATAAGAGCAACATCATTCCCGAGTTTGAGGAGCGCGAGGCCAACTTGCGTGCCCGGTGGAGAGCCGACAACAAGCATTTGTTGGACCGTGCTAACAAGCCCAACGCTGGCAGCTTTTTCGCATCGATGATGGGAATTCCCCAATCTTCCGTGAACAAAGAGCCTAAGATGCCATTGGACATTGTTAGAGAGCATGGACAGATGCAATACGAGAGCTTGCAGAAGTACTTGAAGGAGAACGAGGCCAAGTTCTTGGAGGAGGAGCAGAAGATGAAGGACGAGTACGGCAAGATGACGTTGAACAAGTTGATGACTGACGGTATGCCTACTGCGGAGGATATTGCCAAGGCCCAAGCGCAGAAGGTTCAGGAGGGCTCTGCGTGATGTAATGATTTCTTGAATATAGCACACTTCTTAGAAAACTGTAGGCGCGAGGAATACGTGCAATGGGGTATACGTGTATGAGAGAGTATCGAGATGAGGTAAGAGCGCTTGAGAAGATATTGTGAGATGATGAAATGTGCTATTACCGTATTATTAGAGATTCCGTTTATCTATCATTCGGGGCTAAAATCAGTTATGAGTGTATGTCATAAGAGTAAGAGAGTTATTTGCATAAATTGCCGGACTAATTCAAAGGTATTATCAGGTATAATACCAATCCGAAAATGCTTGGCAATTCTATGACCGCATCCAAACACACAAACCGCATTGCCAACAATACCGGTGTCGACCATGGTAAAGTTTTGGAAGCTATCACATAATTACGGTTTATTAGAACCACGTCAATTGTTATTAATATACAAGTTAGGGCAGTATAACGCACATGAATGAGGAGAGCAGGTTATACTCTCATTTTTCACCACACAAGATCGGTAAATGAGAATACACGCTACTCTACGCTAGCCACAAGGCGGCAAGCAGCAGAAAATGTACAACTAGTACCTAACATTATAAGGATCATTCAACCGCTAATTTTGGTGGCACAAAACGGCGATGAGCTCTTCTGCATCGACTTAGGGTTCATCTTTAGCCCAGAATGTATGGCTGCCCGATGCAAGAGTGCACCTGGCCGGAGAGCAGGATTCTTTACCCTGAGAAGATGAAGCCGATGTCGGCGTGTTGTGCACATAAAAACGGCCCCGCTCCTCTATTTGCCAACTGCCTGCCTATTCCATGCCGTGGAGCCCGAAACAGTAGTAGCCAGTGCCCCACTATGCCGCAGCCAGAATCAGAGAGTCTGTCAAGAAGACCAAAGGAGGAAAAAGGGGCCCGAACTTTGCCCCAGAGGCAGGTGCGACGACAATGCGGCATGCACGACATTCGGACCGGCATTATGCATCAGCCAGTCAGAGGCTTTATCTAAACAATCAGTGGGTACAGAGGTACCGCGCAAGCGTAAATTTCTCAGCCTCTCATCCCCCACGATTCATCTCCATCTTTTCCTCCCCGTTCTTCCATTTCTTTTCCCCTCCACCGTATACGGTTTGTTTCGCTACTATTCCATACCCTCCGGAGGCCTCGATCCATTCCGGAAATCGTGAACGTTCAGTTCCATCAAACCCTTCGTACCTGCTTTCTTCGGATCACTAGGCCCTTGACCCAGTGTCGCCACCAGTAACACTAGCGGCCCGGAATCTTCTATTCAGCTTGGTTTACCATTCCAGCCGCCTTTTAACTGCCCTTTAGCTGTTTACAGCCACCCCTGCAGCTGCGTTTACAGCCTGCCACTTACAGCCTGCCACTTTTACAGCGCCCCCGCGTTTACAGCCACCGGGACTTTTGCAGCTCGCATGACTTCTCGTGGAACGCAAATTGCACCCCGCACCGCCCTTTCGGCGCTGTCGCCCGGCGCTGCGTCGTCGCCCGAATCGTCGTCGCCCGGAATTACAACCATCGCCACGTCGCGAGAGTGGGTTTTGCCGCCCCGCCCCAAACCCGGACGCAAGCCCAGTATCGATACGCCTGCGTCCAAACGCAAGGCCCAGAACCGCGCCGCCCAACGGGCATTCCGTGAGCGCCGTGCCACCCGCGTGCAAGAGTTGGAGGAGAAGTTGCTCGAGGTGGAAAAAGACAAGGAGGTCAAGGAAGTGGGCCTTGTCAACACGATAAACAAACTCAAGTTCGAGAACCAGTTCCTCATCAAGTCGCTTGACCAACTTCGGCTGGAGTTTCAGTCGTTCCGCTCGACCATGAGTGCCGCGCCATCGCCGGCCGAGGCGCCTTCTCCTCCCAGCGTGCACCACGCGTACAAGGCGGAGCTCAACCAAAGCGCGCAGCAACTTCTTGATTTCGCGAAACTGCTGCCGGCTCACGTCAGTGCCTCGCCTGCACTGCTGCTGTACTCGGTGCAGCAGATACTGCCCGCGCCTCTGACCGACTCGCCGCCCGCGCTCCTGATGTTCCGGTCTGTCTTGCCCAAGAGCCGCAGCACTACGCAAATCACACCGTTGTCTCAAAAACCGTCTCCGGCAAAGCCCGCCGCCGATGAATTGGACTGTGGCATCTGCCTCAAGGACCAATGCCTTTGTGCCGACGTTGGCTTGAAGGGCAAACAGGAGTCCACCCGCCAACACAACCACCTGTCCACCTACCTGCAACACCACAACTTGGAGGTGTCTTTCGAGCTGTTCACGCCCATGGAGGCGGTTTCGCTCGGCAAAAAGCGCATGTCCGGCCCGAAGGAAATGGACTTTACTTCGGGGTTCAAGAAAATGCCGGACCTCAAGCGGTTGCGCAAGTCTGCCCCCAAGCCCGGCATGCTTGGCCACTTTGACGAAAACTCGCCCGTGGAAAACTGTGGTTTCTGCTCCGACGACACGCCTTGCGTATGCCGCGAGGCTGCCAAGGAGGCCGCGCTCCTCAACCAATCACTACAGACCGGCGTCCCTGAAGCCCACGACACTTCCGCCCCTATGCTGCTCCCTCCTATCCAGGTGAAGCTGGAGGCGATGGCCAAAGCTCCGTTGCCGGTAATGCACCCGGGCCCTTCGCTCGAAATTCGTGAGTTCACCAACATGACGCAGGGCGCCGTGCCTACGGTGGTGCGCGAAGAGGAGAAGCCCGAGGAAGAAGAGAAGTCGGGCTGCACTGGAAACCCAGGCACGTGTCTGCAGTGCCAGCTGGACCCAATGTCCACGTTGTTTTGCACCACTGTGGCGAGCAAGGCCGCGCTGGAGACCAAAGTGAAGAAGCCACTTCCGCGCACGCCGAGTGCCCAGAGCTTGCCTAGTTTTGTGCGCAGCGGGCCCAATAGCGTGTCTACGCCGGGGCTGGAAACGCCCATACTGGGCGACAACGGCATTTTCATTCCGTGTGCTGATGCGTACAAGACGCTTTCGCGCCACAAGAAGTTTGACAGTGTGGACTTTCTGTCACTTGTGGGGCGTTTGACCACGCGAGGCATGCTTGTGGAGGTGCAGTCGGTGGCCAATGTGATCCGGGAACTTGACCGGAAGGTATATGACTAATGTATGGCGCCAGGAGCCGGACAGAAATAGTGTAGAAAGTACGAGGTGAAGATAGAGGGCGACGTAATGGGAGGGAGAAGACAATCCGATGGAACGTTTCACAAGGACAAGGATAGCTGGCTAAAGAGAAACAAATCCCAAGATTTAGAAGTTATCTAGAGAGAATGGAAACGCTATATTAGCCAACGCCAGGTGGAACCTACAGCGATTTAAGAACGATTTGACAAGTTATACTGTATAAATGGGTAAATATATGCTCCTACAGTGTACACCAACGAAAAGAAAACAAGGCGAATCTTCCAACCAGTTGAAGTAAGTAGAGTCTACTCACAAGTAGCGAAGAAATGGAGAATGAGAATTAAAAAAGTGGAAAACGATATTTCGAAAGAAGGCTCAGCAAGATCCACGAATAGAGATACACTCAAATACCTAAACCCAAACGGAAATGTTACGAAACAGGTCAAGCCAATCATTCTCCCTTACTAGAGACTAGGTAACGACACTGCACCCGCGACATTGGTGCGACATTGTGTTGCAACCGCGCACCGCACATGTCGCGTGCCCCGCGATGTCGCTCATCGCTCTGAACTTACCTTTTCTTCCTCATGTTGCATTACACCTTCCGGATTCGACCTGGTCCGAGCGCCGGGCTCCGACTCCTACATAGCACATGTGCGTTTCATGCACCCAAAACGGCCGCAAAAAAGCTGGTTTCGGAAGTGCTCAAAGCATCCGGTAGCATTTCCATCAAGCGACATGAATATACCCAATGGGACGACGACATCGGAGTGCGGCCCCAGAAACAGTACCGCCAGGATTTGGACTCTGTTCTTCCGCGGGCAAAGAAGATCTTGCAAAAGAGAAAACGAGAGAACCGAAAGAACACCGCGAAACAACCAGGGCAGCAACTGACCCCGAGAAACACCGCCCGAGAACCCGGAAACGGTGAAATCCCGGCGAAACCCCAGATGGGAAACAGGTCCGCAAAGTCCTCTACGAAAGCCAAGGGCGGCAAGAATGAGCCAAAGCAATCTGCCCCGTTCAATTCGACGCCATCGTGTAATCCGGACCAAAGGCGCGACCCCAGAGGCGGGGACAAACCAGCGCGGCACAAAAAATTTCCGGCGATAAAACCGAAAACCCGCCCCACCGTGGTGGTGCGCGCGCGCGGCGGCCGCGGCCCTCTCGTCCAGGCAGAGGCACCCGACGCCGCACAAATCCCGCGTCTTGCCCACGCGCTCGACCGGGTGCTTTTCTCGCCCGGGGTGCAGTTTTTGCAGGATCCCCGCACCCGGGTGTATAACTTCTCGCCCTACCTCAAGGACATTGTGTCGCTTGACGATTTCGACATGGACAAGGTGACGGGGTTTGTTGCGGCGAACAAGGACGCGGTGTTGTTAGCGCAGGCGGTGAAGCATGGCAAAACATACTACTCTAGCACGCTGTCTATGACCCTGACGCTTCATCAGATGTACTTGTTTTTCAACAACTACGCTCCGGGCGCTGCGCACCGGTTTGATTTTCCGCCGTTTTCGCGCACGGCGGTGACATTACCGCTGTCGGTGATTGTGGAGCCCAAAGGCGTGAATGATGCCACAGGCGAAGCGATTTATTCTGTCACCACTGATAAGTCGACCGATACGGAGATTATGTTGGGGGCGTTGGGGCACTGTCTCGAGGCGTTTTTGACTACAGACGAGGAGGAATTTGGGAGGTATCTCAAGAAAAATGAGGCAGAGCCGGCTGGAATGAAGATTTCGGCAGTAACTAGTACAGAGAACGCTGGGCCGGGGTCTGAGACTGACCCTCAATCGGGGTCTGACCCTGAATCGGCGCCTGACTCTGGAAATCAATTAAATTCCCTCTCGAGCCCCGTCAATATCTACAACTACCTGGCGTGCGGTGCATTTCTCATGCGGTCGCAGCTCGACTGCTTCGACCCGCGACTCCCGGGCAACGGAACATTCGACTTGAAAACCCGCGCCGCGTGCGCCGTGCGGTATGATCGCAATGCGGAGACCGCGCCCGCATACCAGATCTGGAAGCAGCACGGACGGTTTGAGCTGTTTGACCGTGAGTTTGCAGATTTGGTGCGAACCGGAGCGCTCCTCAAGTATGCGTTCCAAGCTCGCATTGGCCAGATGGACGGTGTGTTTGTGGCGTACCACAACGTGGCGTCATTTTTCGGCTTCCAGTACCTCCCGTTGGCGGAGCTCGACCGAGTCTTTTACACTGATGTCAATGTAGCGCGGAGGGCGGAGCTTCGGCGCGATCTTGTTACTGGAGACAGGGAAGCACAGTCAGGTGCTGAATTTCAGTCAGATGAATGCAAACCACATGCCGAATTCAAACCAAATGCTGAATCTCCCCAACCGTCTTGTTTCTCCATCGCAGACGGTCTTCCCGACGATAACCTCCCGTCCCATGTGGCTGAAACCCAATTCAAGGCGTCGCTCGCCCTTTGGCTGGACCTCATGGACCAGGTGCGCGCGGACCTTCCCCCAGCGCACGCGCAGCTGGCGTTCCGGCTCGTGCTCAAGCGTAAACCCGCGCCCGGCGACCCTGCACGGCTGTGCCTTTACGCGTGGGCCATTCCCATGGCCGCGCGCGACGTGGAAATGCTTCAGGACGCGCCCCAGAAGTTCGCCACCCTGTTCCGCGCGCCAGCAGCCGAGCGCGCGCCCAACCTTGAGGCGGCCCAACGCCACCTTGACGAAATGAACGCGGCCCTTGTGGCGCGCGCGCCAGTGCTAGAGTACCGGATACGGGCGCGGGCAATTATGGACGGCCGCGTGGTCAACACCCGCCACCCGTACCCGCCGCACTCAAACACGCAGTTCGAGTACGAGTACGAGATTGAGCGAGTGCAGGAGCTGCCATTGGAAAAGTCTCTCCGTCAGGTGAAACCGTCAAGTAAGTCCGGTAATGTATCGGCAGATGTGCCGGGAAATGAGGGTAGTCTCGATGGGTGCGACAAGTGCAACAATTCTCAACCAGCCCTCAATTCTTCTCCGGCGGAAACCAACCCCTCCGCCCGCCGCGTGCTCGCCCAGTTGCGCGCGCTTTCGCGCATGCTCACCGCATTCCTGCCCCGCGGGTCCATGGACATCGTGGACCAGATGCGCGGCTACTCTCGTGTGGGCGCGCGCCGTTCCGCCCGGTGGAAACTGCGCGAGGCGCCTCCGGTGGTGTACACGCCGCTCCGGCGCTGATTCCCCGCGCACGTGACGCCGCGGCCCGGTTGTCCGCGGTCGGCGTAGCCGCATATCCGTGCTCCGGTGATGCGGAGACTCATGTTGACTCACGGCCCGGCGGTACCCTATATCTGGCAGAGGCGCTGGTTTCGGTTTGGTGGATTTTATGGTGGCCTCACACTCCCCTTCACTTGCACCGGTTCTTTTCTTCAGTTGCGTTTATCTGCGACGGCTTTCTGAACCCTAGGCGCATATTCAGTTTTTGATCGGCCCATCGCGCTTTTGTTCCGCCTCATCTGACACGTACCGAACCGATCCCTCGCCACACTCCTTTACTAGATTCGAGTCAGATTGATCCAATTCAGATTCAGGTTCCGACTTCATTTTCTGGCTTACCCTCGTCTGACGCTTGACTTGGCGCTTGTCTAATTTCTACCTACCTCTGACCGGCTAATCACTGAGATATTAATTACCGTCGGGTGATCTCGTGAGATATTTGACCTAACACTGTGTCTACTGACGGCTCATTGTCTAACTAGTTCGGCCTCATCTACTGAGAACCCCTCATCTGAATCGTCTACTCTAGAACAAACTCTTCAGACAGTCCACGGAGTTTATTAAAGAGCAGTCTCGAGATAATAGAAACAGAATAGTCTACTGACACTCTAGTGACGTCTAACGAACATCCACGGGACATCCACGGAACATCTACGGAACATCCACGGAAGGTCTACGGCACATCTACACAACATCCACGAAACTTCTACACTACATCTACACAACATCTACACTACCCATTACCAGACTACTCTAAGTCATGTCCCGGCTTCCTACTCCCCTCCGGTCTTACACCTCCACCACTTCGCTTGACTCGCTCTTTCGGCTCGGTCCTCTCACACCTGCGTCGCCTGCCACGCCTGCGCCACTTTCACCACCCTGTGCCAAAGATGTGTGCGATCTCCTCCAAAAGCGCCTCGGATCCAAATCGGTGATCCTCCTCGTCGGACTTCCAGCTCTGGGAAAATCCACTGTGTGCAAGCAGTTGGTCCTGCTTCTCGTTCACCACGACTACAAGGCGCTCATCTACAACGCCGGCAATGTGCGGCGCACTGTGCGCCCGAGTTTTTCGGGCGCGGATTTCTTCGACCCGGCCAACGCTCAGGCGGCCCGCGACCGCAACCAGTGGGCTGCCACTGCCATGAACCATTTGCTCGACGACCTCCGCCTCAACCGCATTCTGGTGGGGTTTTTGGATGCCACCAACACCACGCGGGCCCGCCGCGCGCGCATGATCGCCATGGCGCGTGATTCTGGCGTGCCGCTCGCCAATATTGTGGTCTTGGACGTTTCGTGCGTCGACCCACGGTTGGTGGCATACAATATTGCAGGCAAGGCGTCGAACGTGGACTACTGCGGGCGCGATGCGGCAGCGCTGGTGCGCGACTTCCGTGCCCGCACCGAACACTACGCCAAGATCTACGAGCCGGTGACGCCGGGCGAGTTGGACGCGGACGTGGTTTACATTCTGCTCCGTGATGCGGGGCGGGCAGTGTATGTGAGCCCACACCTGGTAGGCGACGATGTGGATGCGTTGTTGCGGATGTTTGCCGAAAACTACTACAAGGTATACGGCGCGGCTTACTGTGCGCGCGCTGGCGCGGCAGAGCCGCTCGAGTCTGCGGACTCCTGATGGGAAGGATATATGGCACGTGAGGACTAATGACACGTTGGATTATGGACAAAAATGTAGGCGAACGGGGGGCTGACGGGGTAGGGTGACAGCGCCCAGGGGTGTCAGGCGTGATTAGAGTCTAGCGATAGAATGACGCTTCACTCTCCTCTAGAAGGTTGAACGCACAGGTATTGTCCTATAGGCGTTAAGACATTACAACGATGGACCAAAGGACGGGTACGATGAAGCCTGGACGGATATCGAGTACATCTTCGGGAATATATGTGCCCAAGTTTTTAGAGGCGGTAAATGTGTGCCTGAAAATGGAGTGACCGACCGTGAATTGAAGGGGCAGTTACTACGAAGTAGAAAACGGGTGTCAAATGGGAGGGTGGCTTCCAAAAATACTACTGTGTTTTCTTCAAATGCATGATTTTAATAACGGTCTAGTCTACAGCTAGATGTATAATGCAGATATGTATTCAAATGCAGATGCTCCAAGAGGAAAGAGTAGTTCAATGCTTCACACCGAAGCGAGCAGATCCAAGTCGCGGCGGAACAGATGTTTCTCGTTAGGGTTATCGGATGAATGTGGTCTTCAAGCGGCTGGATCTGCCGGGACTTTATATGCGGATATTTTGTTTTCTGTGCCCAAAGACTGAGATTTTGGATTTTGAGAGTCCCTGAGTCTGCCTCTGATTCTCTGTGAGAAATTCTGTTCCTCCGGACTCCGGCCCACGTTTAAAGCCCCGGAATTCCACCCCTCCTGTCATCCCAGTCCAACCCGGGCACCCGCACAGACGCCGCCGGTGCCGCCTGCCCCGTCGTATCCTCCAACACCGCATTCACATTGTTGTTCACCCCATAGTACCACGCACCGTTCTTGTCGTTCGTGTACAACGGATCTTTGAACGCCATAGGATCGTTGGGCCGCGCCCGCAGCCAGAACCGTGCCGACCGGTCATTTCCCGCCGAACACAAAAGGTGGCCCAACGGGTGGTACTCAAGGGCATGGATCGCCTTTTCGTGCGCAAACGGGATCTTGTGCACCGCCTCCACCGACAGCGGCCCTCCCGCCGTTTCCACATCGGCCGGCACATAGCGGTCCAACAAATAGTGGTGCATGGCGCCGTCGTACGCCGCAGTGGTGAGAAGCGACGCGTGGACCGGATGCCACTCCACGCACGAGAGATCGGCCTCGTGGTCGCGGATCACGGTGTAGTCCAGCATGGTGCGCAAGTCGAACACGCGGCACAGCCGGTCACGCGACACCGACGCCAAGAGGCGGCAGTTGCCTGCCTTCTGGAACTTTGTTTTTGTCACAGTGTGTTTGAACCCGTGGAGCGTCAGCACCGCGGCCGGCGCCCGGGGGTCCCACAACTTGATCAAATTGTCCTTGGATCCCAGCGCGATGAGGCCGAGGTTCGGGTGCCAGTCCGCACTCTTGACGTCCCAGTGGTGCCCCGTCAACGTGCGCTCCTCCTTTCCGTTGTTGAAGTTCCAGATCTTGATGGTGGAGTCGTCCAGGCACGTGAGAAACTTGGCATCGGTGGGGGAAAACGCAATGTCGCGCACCGCATCGCTGTGGGCCGCCACGATATTCACGTTGTTGTAGTTGGGCTGCCAGTACTTGACCACGCCATCCTGGTCGCCGGACAAAAGCCACTCGTCGTTGTGGGAGTACTGCAACGCCAACACCGCCAGATCGTGTGCCTGCATGATCGTCTCGAAGTTGAACGTCATGCCGTTCCAGATGGTGAACTCGCCACTGTGCAGCGCCACCACCAACCGTCTGCCTTCGGGAGTCCACTTGACGGTGTTGATCAGGTGACGTGCCTTGTTCAGCGACAAATGGACGAACTTGCTCTGAACATCGAACACCGCCGCACGGTGTGCGACATTGTCGCGGGCGTACGCCAACGCCGGGAGCATATCCACCAAGTACGACAGTTCGGGTCGGACTGTGCCCAAGTGGCGCCGGGTGCGGCCCATGCTGCGGTCAAGGTGCCAGCGGCCCATCGTATTGCCATGGTCGACGGTGCGCCGATGATGGCCCTTTTTTTCCTGCAGCTGGAGCTGTTGTTCGAGACTTTGTTGGTAGCGGCTCATGAGGTGGAAGAGGAGGAGCGCGGATGGAGCTGTGGTTGGCGATGGTCGTGGGACAACCGGTAATATCCCAGGTGGGACGGAGAGGGTGTTTGGGGACTGGAAAAAGGGTTGGCTACCAACAAGTAGTAGTAAGGAATTCGGAATTCGGAGAAAACAACAAGTAAATTTGGAATGGGAATTGGATCGACAACAAGTAAATTTGGAACGGGA
>JAJMCU010000101.1:0-34173 GCA_030573135.1 Clavispora asparagi | reverse complement strand
AGAGAGAGAGAGAGAGAGAGAGAGAGAGAGAGAGAGAGAGAGAGAGAGAGAGAGAGAATAATTATCCCCAGATTCGGTGGCAGAATATGGCATTTATCCACATTATACTACAGTACATTTATGTTCCCATTGCTACAGCGTAGAGTGCGAATGTTCTCCACACTTGCGTCAATGCCTTACAATTACTCCCCAGTACAATCCTCACCACGACCAAACGTTTCTGCCATCGTACCTCCTATCCACCGTATCCACCAATCCACCTACCCACCCTCTAGCATTACAATAAAAATTAGTACAAAAAAAATTCCCGTATTCTATACTCCCATACACCTTACCCTCCACTGGTGTTGTATACACACCACACCAAGTGTCACTCGCGATCTAAGCCTCACCAGAGAATGTAACCCACCATGGCGGAAAACTTTGAACGGCACAAGTCCACCCGCTGGGTGAGAAACAGCGTGCCCTCGTACGACGCATGGGGCGACAACTACGCCGAGTACGATTATGCGCCTGCAATCGCCGAAACCGCAGAGCCGGAACCAGAGAATCCTGCCGACCTAGTGCTCCTGATTGACAAGCTCCGGGCCGACAACAGCGATGACGACATGGACTCGAACGACGAATCGGTCCAAGGAGACAACCACAGCCTGGCGTATGCGTATCCGCGGTACCAGCCACGCACAGAGGCGCCACATACCGAACGCACTAAACCTACCGAGCACACCAAGTCTACCGAACACACCAAACCTACAGGATATACTAAGTCGACCGAGCATGCTGAGGCGGGCGGAGCCACCGTGGCCCGTGACGCTACCGAGGGTAGTGCGGGTATTGGGGCCAGTGAGCCAACTGAACCAAGGATCAAAAAAGGCGAAGGTGAGTTGGAACCACAGACAGCCAGGCTTCCGCATATTGACGTGGGGTTGGCCAACCAGCTTGCGCCGCCTACGCCTACATTTTCGCAGTTTTCCGGGTTGCCCGAAACTTCGCAGTCGGAGCGCAGCTTTGCGTCAGACGCCGACTCGATCCAGCGCGAGCCAGACCACTTGAACGTGGTGTCACTTGCAGAGATCCAGGAGGAGCGTGGAAGAGATGAAGACGCGAAGAAAACGGCGAATGATGCGGAGAAGAACCAAGAGAATGGACCCGTGACCCAAGAACAGACCCAAGAGCGGCAGTATCCGAACCAAGAGCAACAGTATCCGAATCAAGAGCAGCAGCCGGAAGAAAAGGCGCCGCTTCTGTCGCTCGTGCTCTCCACCGACCGCATGAACTTGGACTCCAGCGACGACTCTGACCAGTTCTCGTTTGGCGAGGACGACTGGGGCTACAACAGCCAGCACAGCAGCAACGACGAGGATGAGGAACAACCAGAAGACCAGATGGAGCATGCTGAAATGGGACCGGAAGCCGTTGAAACCGTCCAAACCGTCCCCCAAACCGTTCCCCAGACCAACCCCCCGACTGTGGCCGCTCCAGCCAAACACCACATCCAAACCGATGCGTTGGACTCGCTCATCAGCGACTTGCTGAAGATGGAACGCCATCTGTTTGACGAAACCTCCGCCGCAGCCGCCGAGTCCAGCGTGGGCGAGTTGCCGTCGTTGGCGTCCATCCACGAGTTCTCGC
Organism: Clavispora asparagi; assembly: GCA_030573135.1. NCBI lineage: Eukaryota > Fungi > Ascomycota > Pichiomycetes > Serinales > Metschnikowiaceae > Clavispora > Clavispora asparagi. The sequence goes on along the minus strand of JAJMCU010000101.1, from coordinate 32,541 downwards.
TCCCAGACTTCCATGACCAGTCGTTCAACGACAGCTATTCCCGCGACCACAACGTGTTGCCTGAGGGCATGAGCCTGAGTGCGTCGCTCGCGTCGGCGGATTTCCGGGTGCAGCACGAGCGCTTCATGACCAACGTGCTGTCCCGTACCGCTTCCATCCGCAAACCGCCGCTGTTCCACCTCTCCGCGGCACCTGCTTCGGACGTGGACGTGGACCTGGACAACCAGGAGTTGGACAGGGGAAACATTGGAGACATTGGAGACATTGGAGCCGCAGAAGCCACAGGAGACACAGACGGCTTGGGTTTGGCTGACAACCACTCCGATTCGTCGCTCTCCACCGACAACGAGCAGTTGGTACCGGTGGCGTCCACCGGGTCGCTCTCCACCGGCAAAATGTCGTTTGACAATGCCAGCGTCGTGGCGGAAGACGAGGTTTCCCGCCGGGCTTCCACCATGTCGCAGCAGACGCTTGCGTTCGGCAACTGGAAGCCCAACACCGGTATGTACCGCGACAAATTTGTCACCGACAACGATACCGAGTCACAGATGAACATGAGCATCTTCAACAACGATGCTAACTACAGCAAGTTCACCGGCTTGCGCAACGATGCCGACACCGACGCTGATGGCCACAGTATTCTCTCGGTGCCCGAAACCGTGGATGCGTACATGCCCAGCATCATGGAAACCGCTTCGGACGAGGACGAACCAGTGAAGTCAAGCCTGACTACTTCAGTGTTGAAGGAGCACGCATACGATCCTCGGTTTGAAGAGGCGGAAACATCGCTTGAACAGTTGCCGGAAGACACCACCATGGAGTCGAAGGAGCTCGACCGGGCCAACACCAGTGTGGGTTCCGCCACCACCAACCAAACCGGCACCGAAAAAGAGCCTTCGTCAAAACCGCTCCTGCAGCCGTACCCGGTGTTTAACTGGAAAAAGATCGTGTCCATTTCGCAGCCGGTGGACCGTATAGGGGCATTCCGTGCCGCCAAGATCGCAGAGGCCGACTACGATACCGGGTTGAACTACTGGCTCACCGAAACGTTGAAACTGAGTGAGGTGTCGTCCAACATCCAGATTGGCAAGATAGCGAGCCAGGCGTACCAGAATGCACAACACAACGACATCAGAAGACACACTTCCATCCGAAGCAGAGTTTCGTTGGTGAAAGATAAAATGGAGACGGGTGGATTGCAGGCGTCAAGTCTTGGACGTAAGTTCTTGTCGCGCGGAAAGAAGTTGATGAAGTCTGGGGACTGATATGGTTAATAGGATATACAAGAAAAACAGAAAGGGTGTAGCATGGGGCTAGGGAGTACACTTGACATTTTGTGCCGATTGTATCGGATGGATGCAAAAAAAGCTCCGCGACGGGGAATTGAACCCCGGTCTACCGCGCGACAAGCGGTAATTCTAGCCACTAAACTATCACGGATTTCTTGAAGTGGTTGGATCTTTATCATAGCCAATTTGAAAGAGGATGAATGTTTGTAGTTTTCAACGACCATTCATAAAATTGATGATTTTTTTTGAGGCTGATAACTAGTTATAAAAGTGATGACTCTATGTAAATTTAATGGCTCTATTTAATTGTTAATGACTATATATAATGTTAATGACTATACCCCGAGAGGAGCGCCGTGAATATATCTTCGTACTCCTGATTAGGGAGATCCGTCGTCAATAACAATGGGGGACCCCCGAAGAGCTCACTGTTTCCAACCACCTCATCGAATGACCCGTTCTGCTCTCCACTCAAAAAGTGTAATATGTTGTGCTCTGCATCGGTTTTTGGCAGGCTAGGAAGCGCAATCTTCACCCCAAACTGAGAAATTCGGATTTCCACCTTAAACGTCGTCTCAAGCTTGGAGCAAATGAGCCGGAACGACTTTTCTGCGAGCGGCCACACCTCTGAGCAGTCATGTAACGCATTCAAATAGAATTCGATTTTTCTCTCAATCCCAACTTCCAACCCTCGTTTCAAACTCGCAATGATCAAAACAGAAAGACACAAGATCGAGCAGTAGACGATAAAAATGGGGCACTTTTTAAGTCCATGAACAGCGCGAAACCGCTCAGTCGAAATCATTAAATCGTCAATCACCTCGTCACAGATTGCCGCAGACGGAAGATCAAATGTTCTCAGGTTCGCCGCTTCCAAAAACGGCCGATTCAAGCACAAGAGCAAAATATAGTAGTAGTGTCTTAAAAACATCTTGGTGGGATTCTCTCCCGAAAGTCCAAGCAACTGTCTATTCCACTGTAGATTCTCTGGGAGCGCCGACCGCCATTGTAAAATTATATTGTTGAAGTATTGCGATTTCTCCACTCGAGCCTTCCAATCAATAGCATGACCCCCGTGGCGTGTGAACACATCCTGTAACATATCAGCCGAAATGTTGATGAGGCGCACCAAGTACTTCAACGGGTCCGAGACGTCAATGATGGTGGATTTGTCGTTAGGGTCTGCGCCTGGGCCCAAGTAGGTGTAATCTGAGATCCAATCAAGATCGGGGAGATATACTGTCTCTGGAAGGGAAGAATCCGCAAGTTTAAGTACGGACGGCCGGCCCAACACAAGACTGATGAAATGGTCGGCAAAGTAGCAACCCCAGTAGATCCGACTGCGGGTAGCGATATTTAAGTCCGACAAACGTTCGCCCGACCCATGAAACCACACTGTGGGATCCAACTGAAACCCAAGGTCAAACCCCATCCGGATGCCACATCCAGATAGCATCCACCCCGATGAGTTGTGACCGTGGCCAATATCGAAGATCGAGAGCAACAAAAACGCTTGCAAGGTAGGGATGGCTGGCATGTCCATTTTTCTCATGACAATCTTCTTTGCTTCAGAATAGTAGTACATTGATCTGCCAAACACCTTCGGGTCCGATGCCATCCGCGACCCCAAAGCGCATATGGCCAAAATGAGTTCGGGCGAACAGTAGATTGGTTTCGGCAGCGGCGAAAAAAGTTCAAGAAGAAACGCTTCCCGAACCACAAACGAGTTCAAGTCGGGATACTGCCACCGGAAAAACAACCGCACACACTGTAGTACGCTGGCATCTTTCTGGAGCCGCGTGACTTTACTTACATGGTCTTCGTCTCCATCTGCTTCCACAAACTGACTATCAAACACACTAGTTGGACCGTAGACAAGAAGATTTCGGTTTTGTGACCCAGACCCGTTGACATTTCCCGGGCCAGCCGTCTGTTCTGGTCCCAGCTGGATATTTTCCAGCTTGACACTAGTATCCCGGTTAGCATCATTAACAGGAGAAAACAGGGCGTCAAAGGATTCATCTGCACCATCCAGGACGGCTCCGACCATTGCCTCAAGCTTGTCTATCTTGCTGAGCAAACTCTCGATGAACTCACTCGAGTGCCGTTGTTTGCGCCGATCTCTCACTATGCGAACGCATTCGATGCCCTCTTTGACACAGAGGGCACAAGGCAGCTGGGTGTCGCATTTGCTTTTACGAGAACGACATCTCTGACACGAGAGTGACTTTATTCTCTTAGACCGAGGTCCTGGCTGTTTGAAGGACGACATTCGTTAGTAAGACCATGCAATCGCGACTAGGTTTACTCACGCCGCGATAAGAATACACTCCAGTGACGAACGCGGGGAGACGACAAAGCGAATTGCGGCGTTTTGTTATTTCCCCGTCACCTCTTTTGGAAACTACTTGTGGGTAAGTTGGCGTTTAACTTTTTGGAAGGGCTTCATTTTGCTGGTGATGGGTGGAAAAAACCCGATGAATGCCGAAGAATTGCTGGGAGACTGAAGTGGTGGGGATGCGGTTAATCAGAGACCCCGATGTGGAAGATTGGATTAACCAATGTACGGAAGCATAGGCCAGGAAACCCTTCATATCTTGGGATCAACAGTTATCCGTAGTTGGAGATACATAGACACATGTTTATACCGTATTTATAAACCCATGACTATAGGCCTGTAGCCGTACAAGAATAGACATCGGTAACTATAGATCCATCGATATAGATGCATGAGAATAGGTCCCGAATTATCTCATACCAATCAGACTGTGACCATGCTCGTTTTTAGCAGGCGAAGTATCGTTTGACTACAGTTCTCGACAAACTCCCATACAACCCCTCGTTTGGACAGAAGAACACAGGACCTACGGCATCCTAACCATAGAGACCCAGTCCTACAATATAGACGGAATGCCATATGAAGGTTCATTGTTATTCTTGTCCTGCACACCAATCAGCGATACTGGCCCACTTCAGCGTTTACCCATTGCCTGATTAACGAGACTGGCGAAAAATTCCTTGTCGATAAAGAAAGGTCTCCCATCACCCGGTCCGGCTCAGCTTTGAACTTCCCAAACGGGATCGTACGACGTGAGGTGTTGGCGATAACCTTCAGATGCGCATTTGTGATCGCGCCCCACAACACACACAACCCAGAACAGTAAATTTTATTGGGGAAAGATAAACATCCGGTTGCCGTCTGCCCTTTGTTCAAGGTATATCCACTCGAGGCGTTTTTGGCGTATTTTCCGTTATCTTATTTTGTTGAGCTTTTCGCCGCTTCTGGCCTCTTTTTCTGCCTGATCTGATGCATACCACACTTCCACTCGCGATTCTTCAACTATGAACTTGGATCGTGGTAATCTACTATCGAGCTACTTCCCCACCGATGCCGATTGGGGAATTGAAGAGTCTCGGCCCTTTCGGCCTCGTTTTGGTTCCACTACAACCAGCGAATTCAGCCAGCCCGGGCCGTTCAAATCGCTGTACCACTATTCCTCTGCGAGCTTAACCAATGACGCTGGCGACTCCCACTTTGGCGGGGATACCAAAAGACATGCATCCACAACCTCACCCAGCATTCCTCCTACCACCACCAATTTTTCCAAATTTATCCGGAAATACTTGGCCTTGGGCCACGAGAGCGCTCAACTTCGAGAGAAATTCAACTACAATTTGGTCGTTTCCAATCTTTTAGATGATACCCTCGTGTTGTCGAAAAATGAGCAAGCATTAAACAGCCTTGTGCTGATGCGTGATTTGGTTGACTCACCAATGTGTTATCGAATGACCAAAGAGTTCGATTATGATGACACCGAACTCCAGGTGTCTAATATCAAATACCGGCTCGTTTATCGCAGAGCGTATAAGAATCCATTTCTAATAATGATGTTGGTGCGTTTGGTGATTTACTTATTGAAGCAAAATCTGCTCCCCAACCCGTCATTGTCACTTTCTTCTCGCGTTCGCATATTCAAAGTTTTGTTAATTGTGGGTTCAAAAGCGGTCAAATTCAAGAGAGCCGAGGCGTTGATATACTCCGCGCGGACATTGAGGAATCTCGATGATTTCATGCTTTCGAATTGCAAAATCAACAAAGATATCATCTCCAGCATAATTACTTTGAAAGAGTATCAAATGTTCACCTTTCTCGATAAACCTGAAAATGAAGCGACGGGGGTGGGCTATTCTAAAGATCTATTTATCCATCTAAACACAACCCTACGATTGTTGATTTTGAATATGAAACATTCTGTGTGTGCCCTATTGCCATATTCTAATGGCGAGATCCTCGAAAAATACTGTCAAATCAACAACGTTCAAATTGGGGTGGCTTTCAATGATATGGAAAACACGTTAAAGGAAACAGTGTCTTTAGAAAAACTAACCTCAAGCTTGAACCACTTTAATAATTTAAGACGCTTTTTCATCTGCCAATTATTGACAATTCATGATCCACCACTCCGCAACTTCTTCATTTCCAAGATATGGGACACCTTCTCACTAGATACTAAAGTTATGCATGATATTACCATGCTCGGAAAGTTAAAAACCTTGCAGCGAGTATTTAACGAACATACAAGAGCACTTGAACAGCTACACTCTTTGAACCACAAGTTTCGCTACCTCTTCAACCCATCTCAAGCAAAAGACTTTGCCAACGATAATATTCTATTACTGTCAAAAACCTGTTTCAAAGAAGACGAATCATCAAATGATGTGTTTGCAAATGAGACGGAAACCAACCTCAATAACTTGATCAACAAGTTGCAAAGCATGACTACAAGCTTAAAGTATTTCAAGAAGTATAGTCGCTCTATTTCTACAGTGGACGATGCTCAGGAACAAGATGAAAAATTATCCATCTTTCGTCTGTTTAGCAGCGAATTGGAGAACTGTACGGACATTTACAATATTTGCATGAAAGACTACGAAAACGATTTTTCCTCGAGGTTTGCATTGCCGAACTCGGATGCTTCATGTCATTCAAATTCCCAAAGAAATTCATTCGGCAAGGATGATCAATTTAGCCCTAAATCTTTCCGTACGTCATCAAGTTCCAAGAAAAGATATTCCTCAAATGCCCCGGAACTCTCAGAATCGTTGAAACAGCAAACAACCAAACCACTGGATAAGAAGACCAAAAGACCTTCCACTGGACTTCAACTTGGGCTTCTTACAGTATTTGAAGAACCAAATAATTCCAGGAGGAGAATAGATCGGAGTGTAAGCCTGCCCCACGAGTCTATTCTCAAGACATCCGCCTACGATGCTCAATATGCCAGCCCCTCTGCTAATTTTGAGTCGTATAACCCAGCTACTTTAGATGCATTGACGAGGAAAACTAACAACCAGAACCCTTCCAATCGCTATTCTATGTTGTCAGTCAATTCAAACGTGTCAGGCTTATCTGACTTGATTGCATCGACTCACATCACTACTGACGATGATATTGATCAAACCAAGAGCAGCATTTTGGGCAACAGAAAAACGGATGGCATGTCTAAAGAAGAATTGCAGGCGAAACTAGAAGAGAGCTTATGCCGTATTTACAATCTCGAACACGAAAAGAAGAAATTTAATGAAGAAAGGGCTCCTGGAGAGCCCATTCCAAACGAAGAGTCTATATCTCAGATTTTCACACCTGCTACGGACAATTTTGAATTCCTCAACACTTTGGAAAGAACATTGAACTCGAGAAACATGTCATAATTAGCATTTTATATTATATTAATATATCTAATTACTTTTCAATATGCATTTAAGGGGCAGGTGTAATATTGCCAGAAAACTCACCTTCGCCTTCATGATACATCGCCTCCAATGCTTGTGACATTGGCTCTCTAGGCGTCGACTCTCCAGTGCTCAGCGCAGTAGGAGAAGAGTTTTTAGGAATGTCATCTCCATCTTCATCACCGCCTAAAAGGAGGAAAGCAACATCTTTCTTCTTATTTGCCGCATCATCCTTCTTTTTGGAGAAGGACGATTTTCCTTCCATGACAACTTGTTGAACTTGTTCTTTTTGTTTGGCACGGTCTCTCATTCTCTCCTCGATAGTTCCCTTCGTCAAGAGTCTGTAAACTGTGACTTGCTTTGTTTGACCCAATCTATGTGCTCTGTCCATCGCCTGGGAGTCGATCGTGGGATTCCAATCCGAATCATAGAAGATGACGGTGTCCGCAGCAGTCAAGTTAATACCCAAACCACCAGCTCTGGTGGATAACAAGAAAACAAAGATTTCAGGCTTAGTCTGCCAATCGTGAACTAAATCTCTTCTATCTTCCAATTTGGATGAACCATCCAATCTGACGTAGTTATGCTGTCTGAAGGTCAAGAATTCCTCCATCAAGTCCATCATCTTCGTCATTTGGAAATAAACCAAGACTCTATGGTCGTTTTGTTTGAGTTCATCCAACAACTTGTCTAACTTGCTCAATTTACCAGACTCGGTAATGAATCTAGTCATGGATGGCATTCTTATGTTGGAATAGTCATATGAGTTATTAAGTTGAGGTGGAAGCATATCAGACTTAGGGTAGTCCGACACGGGAACTTTAGCCTTCATCAAGTCAAGTTCTGTGTTCAAAGAAAGTGGGACTAAAGCGGACCTGATCTTTTCATCGAACAACACACGATTAAGATCTTGGTTAAATGTGTAGTTGCTGCATCGTAAACTTACTGGTGCAGATGTCGCTTTTGGAAATGCGGCTGGTTGAAGTACACTAGTGTACATATCCAAGTAAACCTTATCTTGCACAGAGAATAAGTTTCTGAGATTATGAGAATTTGACTTCATGCAATTGTTGTTTTCAGCTTGCAGTATCAACAAACGTCTGTTTTGTGGAATGTAGGTTTGATCGTCATCGTAAAAGAAATTGAAGCGATTCACCCCGTCATAATTAACAGAAGAATACTCGCGCAAAGAAATGGCCCTTTCAATCACATTTTGCTTTGAATATTGGTTCAAGTCCGATGGAGATTCATTAACGAATTTTAACCAACCAAAATTGTCCAAAGTGTCTTCCTTGATAACATTTTCCGGGCTATAGATGTTAAACATCTCATATATTTTATTCCTGGATCCAACATTGCTCTTGTTGCTGGGAATAAGAAGTTCATTGTAAACTTGCTTCGGCATGTCATAACGTATGTGATTCTTGGACGAGTAAGATAATTCCAATTCCGTTTCCCGCAAGAATGAGCCCGTTTCTGCGAAGTCACCAAAGACAAAACTAGACTGGACATCAGCTCTTTCAAACAAGTCTGGATGGTTACAAACTTTTCTGAATTGCATAACCAAGTTCATTAAGGATTGGTTGTTTTCGTCGTTGGAGCTGGTGGACAACAAGTCAACAATGGAAATCTGCGACTTCAACATTTGATAGAACTTCTTTTGTCTGTTCGTCAAGTTGCAGTAGATATCAATCTCCAACTTATCACCTAATTCACTCTGGACATTCTTCTTAACACGTCTCAACATGAATGGTTTCAAGATGACATGCAACCGTTTCAACTGTTGCTCGTTCAATTGGGTGTTGGACTGAGCATGACTTTCAATGTCCTTGGAGAACCAATCGCTGAACTCATCGTGCGAATCGAAGAGCGACGGCATGATAAAATGCAACAACGCCCACAACTCTTGCATCGAGTTCTGGATGGGGGTACCTGTCAACAACAAACGGTTACGACAGGAGAAACTCAACAAGGACTTCCATCTGGAGGACTGGGACGACTTGATCGCCTGGGCCTCGTCAAGAATCATGTACTGCCACTTCATTTTCAGGAAGTAGGGGGCATCGGCCACCACTAACTGATAGGAGGTGACCAAGACGTGAAACGGCGCATCCTTGCCGTATCTGACACTCTTTCTGTCCCAGAACTTTCTCAACACCTTACGGTCCTTGGCGTTACCCCAGTAGGGCAACACCTTGAACTCAGGCACAAACTTAGAGATTTCCTGCTGCCAGTTGTGCAAGGTGGAGGCCGGGGTGACCACCAAATAGGGACCCCAGATGTTATGGGTCTCAGCCAAGTACGCCAAAACCGATATACTCTGCACGGTTTTTCCCAACCCCATCTCGTCCGCCAAGATACCGTTGATACCCTGCTCGTACAAGTTTGCCAACCAGTTCAAGCCCTTGACCTGGTACTCCTTGAGGGTACAGCGCAACATCTTGGGCTGGGTCACGGTCATGTCACCAATCAATGTTGGGTTCTGGAAGTTCATCTCCTCGCCATTGGTGTCGGGGTTGCGGAACGGGTCATCATCAAACGCCTCGGCCTTGGACTTGGCACTGTCTAACGCGGACTGGGCGTTGGCCGCGGCGGCGCGGTGCAATGCGTCTTCGTCGTCGTCGTCAAAGTCAATGGTGTTGATGTCGGTGGTGGAGCCGGCCACGCCGTGGTACTTGTCCAAGTGGCTGACGTCAGGCGCGGAGCCGTTGATGCGGGGATCGGAGTCCGCGCCCTCGATCTCGCTGGTTTTGATTTTCTTGGAGATGAAGTGGGAGTACAACTCGGTCTGGGTGATGAGGAAATTCAACTTGCGCAGCTGGCGCTTGGCCTCACGGTCCTCCTCCTCCTTCTTCGCCTTGTCCATCAACTCCTTCTCGTGCTTCTTGCGGGCGTCACGCTCGAGGCGCTCGTTGCGCTTCCAGAAGTTGAACATCTCGCGCATGGCGCGCCGCGCCTTGGACGTCAAGTCCTTCTGGTTCTTGTTGTTCTTCAATTGCCACCGCTTGGCCTCGCGCGACGCCAACACCGCGGTCTTCTTCATGTTGATCAACTTGGCCTGGTTGCTCTGCTGCATCAACCGCGACACCTTGGGGCCGTCCTTGCGCGACATGTCCTTCCAGATCGCCACAAACGTGTTGTCGTACTGCTTCATCACCGACTTCAACTCCTTGGCCTTGGTGGGCGACAGCTTGGCGTCGGCAGCGGGCGTGGCCTCGGCAACGTCGTCCTTCAATGCCATCTTGATCCGGAGCCGCCCGCTCTCCTTGGCATCGCGCGCGCGCCGCTCGTCGCTGTCGTCCACCTTGCGCCGCTTGGCGTCGCTGTCCGCCACCACTGCCGCGCGCTTGGCCGGCACGTCGTCGTCGTCGTCGTCGTCGTCCACGTCCGCCAGGAGGAGCGCCGCAGCACTGGCCACAAGCGCGTCGCGTGCCTCGGCCGTGGCCTCACTGGGGGTGCGGGTGGCGCCCCAGTACACCGAGTCCAGGGTGCGGGGCACTGCGGGCGTGGCCAACACGTCCTCGGCGGCCATGCGGTCGAGGTAGTTTGCAGCCACCGTGTCGTTGCGCGCGAGCGCCACTGCGAGCCGCTCTTGTTCGGCCGCCAACACCGCGAGGCTCAGCGCGTGGGAAATGGCCTGGTCAAGACCGGTGAGCACGTTGACGCGGGTCTGGAACCGGCGGGCGTACGCGGGGTCAAGCCGGGCCACCACTGGCGGGAGGTCACCGTTGGTTTTGATATCGGGGCGAGGCGGCGGGGTGCTTTCCGAGAGAAGTGATTGTAGATTCATGATTGGGTTGCTGGCACTGATTGGTGGGTTGGATCAGATGGGTAGCGCAGTAGATGGGGTGGTTGGTACACTAGTGGATGGTGTGGGTCGGATTGACTGGATTGACCGGGGTGGCTGAGTTCCCTGGATTGGATGTCTGAATGGCGGCGTGTGTCCTGAGCGTGGGTGGCGATGCTGTGGCTATGTTTTGTCGTGAGTCGGATTGCGGTGGATATGCTATCTATAGCTGGTTCACCTTGTAACGAAACCGGAACAGCAAATCAGACAACGGGTCGTCTTGTTGTATCCACCGGGGAATGGGGTGGAGGGGGGCGCTGGCGGGAATGGGGTGAGGGGATTTTTTTTTGTCGAGCGGATTTTTTTTTCCGCCGTGGGTTCGTGTGTAGTGGCTCGTCGAGCGCACCGTCGGTGAGTAGCGGAGGCGGTGGGATTGCAAATTTCCACGGCGATTTTGGATGGTTTTTTTTTTCTACGGCAGCCTACGCGTCTACATATGCAGTACGGGGTGTTTTTTTTGGCGTGTGTCTTTTGCTTTGGTGATGGTACTGATGTTGCCTGCTGCGACACCCCATTGGCGAATCTGGTGTCGGCGCTGATGGACGGTGATGCCGGGTTCAGTGAATGCCGCGGAGTCGCGTGTCGAGAGAGGCACGGGTGCGGGCTATATGGAGGACGAGCATAAGTGGGAGCCGGAGGCCCTGGGATAATGACGGAGTTTTCGACGTGGGATTACATATGGGATTACATATGGGATTACACATGGGATTTCGAGATTGGGGCGTATTGCGCTTCTGGGGTCTTCCTGCTTCTAGTGCCATGGGTGTTCGTGTCTGCAAACAGTCCCCGCAGGTTTCCACTACGCCACATGTGCAGATAAATAGGCACGGACAATGGTGCGGCAACCGAATATTTCTTGGATAATGGGCCGAACCCTGGAGTGGTTTGGGGATTTTTTCGGGTGTGCAAATGTGTAGACCAAGGGCCTGGAACCGAATAGAAGACCGATTAAAAGACTGAACCACTGATTGGAACCGACCGATTGGAACTGACCGATTGGAACTGACCGATTGGAACCGACCGATTGGAACTGACGGATTGGAACTGACCGATTGGAACAGTGACGCGATTCAAACTACATCTAGTAATTTCTGCCTCAACGACAGGGCTCTGCCATTACATAATCCAGGGACAGTGAAAGTCTTCTGCGATATGTAATGGTAATTTTGGGGATGCCATACCAATTGCGCTGTCCCATTAGTAACACCAGGAATACCAATAACGCGGAAGGAACCGGCGAGCCGCTTATTTTTCTTCAAATTGAACTGTTAGACTTAATAGGATTGCCTCACCATCGTCTTTTCTCCTGTTTTTCACCACCTCTGTCCAGACTCGGCCCGATCACCGCTCGGGCATTACGACGTGCTACACCCGTACATCCCGAACTTACTTGCCCTCCCTTTCCCGGGAATAGCCCCCAATTTTCCATGTGGATATATTCCCTCAATACCACCACTTCACTAAGTCCAAAACCCTCAATATGTCGGCGGAACCAAGGGTGGGGCCCAGACCAACGGATGGATTGGGTGGTGCACGACCCCACGCCACTATTTCCCCGTGCGAATATTATTGCCTACTCTCCACTTGAATATTCTACAGTAAAATGGAACACCCCGCATTCACCTTGTCTGGATTGTGCCTTGTTGGCGGAACTATGGGCTTTCTCCGCAAAAGATCAACTCCTTCATTGGTTGCGGGTATCACTTTCGGTGCATTGTACGGAGTTGCTGGTTACTTGTTGAAGAACAACGCCGACTGGGGTTTGGAGTTGGCGTTGGGCTGCTCTTCTACTTTGCTTGCTGCGGGTTTCAGCCGTTCGTCTTCCACCGGCTTCAAGAAGCCTGTTCCATTGTTGTTGTTCGCGTTGGGTGGTGTTTCGACAGCGTACTACGCAAAGAAGTACAACGAGTTCTACCCGGTGTTCTAGGTGTTTAGGAATACAAATTACTTGGTAAGGGGGGGTAGACAATCAAGATGAGAAAGCTATTTAGCAGTAGGAGAAGTATAAGGAGAGAATAACCTGGCGAGGAAAGAATTGCCAGAAATGAGGGCAGGAAAGTAGCAGAGGACAAGGAATAATAACGGCAACAGAGAACAACGGACAGTTAAAACACACGACGCACACAAAGCAAAAACACCAGAGAACAAAAAAATCCCAAAGCACAGAAAATCAACCAAGGAGTCAACCGCCTCTTGGGACTCCAAATACAAATGGCTTAATTATAGCTTGTAGGTGCACACGCAGTAGGCACCCGTACAAGTTGATAGAACTTCCTCTTCGCCGAGTTGATAGAACTTCCTCTTCGCCGAGTTCACCTTCTACATTGTTCACCACGCGGAGAAAAATTGTCCTGTTATCAGCCGGGTCAGTGGAAGTCGGACGAACAATAAGCTACATACACGAACCAGCCGCCATTTGCAGTAGAACACACAGCGACATTGCTACAGCAAAGACCTTACAGGGCTAACTCCATTAATAATCCATTTAATAAATAAACTATTCAATAAATAAATATACTATTCAATAAATAATTTCTCTGTGTTGAAGTGAAACCTAACCATGGTGATCGTAACTAGTCGTCAATATTCGTGAGCGGGCATAACAATTAGTTGAGCTCCACAACAGACATCGATCTGTCTCTAGCAAGCGTAGAGTCCAAAACTGGACTAGTGCTCACCTGCTCCACAGGAGCCAAGGCAGGGGAAGTTGGTGACACATTTGGAATGACAAATGGGGCAGACACATCGTTTGACAATTCCAAAAACTTGAATGGGGAAGACATATTTGTAGTAGTGATTGTTGTTAAAGTTATGGGTATAAAACTTTTAGTTTGTAATAAAGAAAAAAAAGGGATTTATTAAAATCAGGGGAATTGTGGAAACATATTTATAGGGCCGCTGGACATGTACTTCCGATGGCCAATATGCGGACTGCGCACGGTCTGGGGTAACTCCGAAATACTACTCCGCTCCTCTAAGCCGAGGTGACGTCAACCCCATATTTTTCCGAACACCCGGCGGATGACCGATCTCGCGACTGTATGATACTGGGCCCATTCTGGATTCATCAATTGCCCTAGGCTTTGCAACCAGTTTACCCTTTACCCAACGCTTTACTGGGTTAATACGAACGGGCCGCGGACCGAAATTGCGGCGATGCGTCATACATGCGGTTGACAAGTGTGACTCCCGCTGTCTGCACTACTCCGACTCCGAAAACCCATATCGCTTCGCCGATCGTTAGTAATCTCTTCGCGCACGGTGCAGGTTATGAGACATGCATAGATATCTCATGAGCTCCAAATGCGAATAGGGGAGACGGTTATGGTGCGGAAATTCACGATACGTCTATTTCAGAGAGGAGAAAAAAGTGGAGAGGATCGAAAACAACGGAACAGAAAGAGGAGAAATCGTTAAAACGGGAAAAACGAAAAAATGGGTGCCAAAAAAAGCGGAATCCCCGATATCAATTACGGCCGAGCCGATAATGTGCGACTAAAAAACGGAGAAAAATTTTTGGGCCAAATTATGTAAACGATAGGCGAGGCCAATGCGCACCTTGTACGAGCAGAAACCAGAATGCCAGAAAGGGGCCGGTGGCAAAGATAGGGGATTCTCGAAAAGAAAAGTAGAGGTGAGATTGGTAAGGGATAATTTGACAATTATGGAGCAACGTGGGAATGTATGAGTTCTGGCGGAAATGAAGGGCCATGTGAAATGACGGAAGAGCCGGAGAGGAGACTAGTTTTTTGAAAAAAAAAAAATCGTTTTTTTTTTTTTTTTTTTTTCGTTTTTCTTACGTAGAAGGAAATCACGCCGCTACGATCACGGAGACCATTATCTCGAGCAATTGCTAGACCGTCAAACGACCGGTCGAGAGAATCCAAACTGATCGGGACTATGCGAGAGTGTATAGAGTCAGCCACAGTCCAAAGCATTTCCATATCCTCCAAGAAGTGTTTCTTCCAAGATACGTTTCCTCCAAGATTACCTCCGAGCACAATTTCGTGTCCTCCAAGATTTATGTCCAAGAAAACTTTCAAGTCGGCCGGAGGAACTGGGTATCGTTAGTCGATCGTGTAACTAGAGACAGAATGTTGAAAAATCAACTGGAGCAGATTTTGAGTGGCTCCCAAATCATCGATCTCTGGTAGGGATTTTTTAGAGTGACTATCAAATAACAATCTGTAGGACCCGAATGGCTACATAACCAAAATCTGGATTTCGATTCTTCCTGAGACTTCCACTTAACCAAAGCAGCCCATTCCTCAAGAATTATCATCAAGCAGTCTTGACACTCTCACCCTTACTAACTTCATGGACCATGCATCACACTTCCGCAACTTCTCTTCGCTCTCAATCTCCACCCTCTTACCTCCCTACTGTCACCACACTTCACTCTTCTACTCAACTAATGAACCGACTTTTATTAGATAAACTGACGCTAAAAAATTTAAGCAGCAGCCTCGGCAACAGGCTCGGCAGCTTGCTTGTAGACCTTGACGGTTGGGGCTGGGACGGTCTCGTCCTCCTCCTTGTACTCGGAGATCTTGACGGCATCTGGCAAAGCCTTTGGACCGAACTTGTTCTTAGCTGGGTCTCTCATGATCTTGACTCTGATACCCAAAACACCTTGTCTCATCAACACGTGTCTGATGGCAGTGTCAATGAAGTCGTTGGTTGGTTGACCGGAGTGGATCATGAAACCGTCGGCGTACTTTTGAGACTTGGCTCTGGCAGCTCTCAACTTACCGGAGACAACAACCTCAACACCCTTGGCACCAGCACCCATGGTGAATCTCAAGACACCGTAAGCGGCTCTTCTGATTGGCAAACCAGACAACAACTTGGCCTTCAAAGCTTCAGCTTGGACAGCGGCAGAAAGAGCTCTCTCTTCGACTCTCTCGGCGTAGATGACAATACCATCTTGGGGCAACTTGAATCTCTTGACGATCAAAGAGGTCAACTCGTGGATTCTTCTACCTTGCTCACCCAAAACACCTTGAGTGTTAGAAGCCTTGACAATGACCTCGGTCTTGGTGTTGGTCTTTCTGACCTCAACACCGGCGTAACCTTGCTCGGCCAATTCTCTGGTGAAGAATTCGTTCAATTCGGCGTAGAAGACACCATCGGCGACCAACTTTCTCTTCTTGGAGAGGATTCTTTGAGTTTGAGCAGACATTTTTGTTGTGAGTTGAAGAAGAAAAACTTTTTCGCAAAGTGAAAAATTTTGCAATGGTGGTGGACCATCTGGCGCGGCGCACGACCTCGGGGAATTTTTTTCTCGCTGGTCGTGTGGAGGTGAATATCACGTGACGGAGAATGTAATGTGTGGGCCTTGTTCGGGGGATCCGGCGGGTCTGGTGTGGTGTAGGTTGCAGTACAATCATACTCGTGGTAGAATGTACTTGTAGCATTTGTTCTAGATACACGTTATGCAGAAGTAACCATTTCCGTCACCCGAGCCCTTCTCTTGGCTATAATGTCCGTTTGTGACACCTATTGATTAGTAGCACGTGAATCATGTCTCAAGCTTGAACTGCTCACAAGAACTTCGTCTGAAACCGAATTTAAATGAGAAAAATTTAAATGAGAACAAAAATTTAAATAACAAAAATTCAGGTGAAAACAAAATTCAACTGAAAACAAAAATTTAAAGACAAAAACGTCTTTCCACACTTAAAGACAAATCCAGTAGCAATATCATCTCTACCCTAACAAAGAATCAGCGGCTCAACGGCTCACGCGTACTGACATACACATCCCACCCCAACCCGGTACCCGGGCCCGTCACATTCGTCAAACTTTCTATTATCCTAATTCCTGTCTAGTTAAAATTTGTCGCCAACCCATTCTCTGGCAGACTTGAACAATCCGATCCATGGACCGTATCCCTCCCACTCCGCGTACTTCTCCTTAGGGTACCACGAGTTGGACTCCAACCTGGTGGTTCTCTCTGGGTGAGGCATCATCGCCAACACTCTACCGTTGCCGTTAGAGATACCCGCAATACCTTCAGGGGATCCGTTAGGATTGAAAGGGTAGGTCTTAGCCACCTGGCCGTAGTTATCAATGTACTTGATCACAGACTGCTTGTCGGAAGCCACAAACGCACTTTGGGTGGAAGCATCCGCGAAAGACGCCCTACCTTCTCCGTGGGCCACCACAATCGGAAGCTTGGAGCCCTTCAACTTCTGCAAGAAGATAGAGTTGTTGGCGTCGGAGTTTTCCACCTCCACCATCACGTATCTGGCCTCGTACTGCTCACTGGCGTTTCTCTCGAAAGTCGGCCAGTTGTCAGTGCCTGGAATCAACTCGGCGATTCTGCTCAAGAACTGACAACCGTTACACGCGCCAAAAGCGAAGGTGTCGTCTCTGTCCTGGAAAAACTTCTTGAACTCGTTTCTCGCCACCTCGTTGAACAACACTGACTTAGCCCAACCGGCACCGGCACCCAACACATCACCGTAGGAGAAGCCACCACAGGCGGCGATACCGGTGAACTGGTCCAACGTAACTCTGCCAGACAAGATGTCCGACATGTGCACATCGTAAACCTCAAACCCGGCTTGTTGGAACGACCACGCCATCTCCTGTTGCGAGTTGACACCTTGCTCTCTCAAAATGGCCACCTTGGGCTTTCTGGCACCCGCAACGACACCAATGGCCTTAGGGTCATAGGTCAACTGATACGACAAACCAGGGTCGCTGTCATCAGCAATGGAGGCATATTCCTGTGCACTGGTCTCGGGATTGTCTCTCAACTTCTGGATGTGGTACGAGGTGTTGCTCCACAACTGTTGCAACTTGGCTCTCGTGTTTTCGTACACCACCTGGTCGTTGACCTTGATAGACACGGTCTGGGCCGCCTGGGGCTTACCAATAACCGACACAAACTGCTTACCCACACCATTAGCACCCAAAATGGACACAAATGAATCCAAGTCAGACGCTCTGATCTGGAACACCGCACCAAGCTCTTCGTGGAACAACTCAGTCAACGCATCCTCGGCAGTGGTCAAGGCTAAGTCCACACCGCATCTGCCGGCAAATGCCATCTCCACCACAGTGGTGAACAAACCACCCTCAGATCTGTCGTGGTACGCCAACACATCTAACTCCTGGTGTAACGCAATCAAGGCGTTCAAAAAGCCCTTGAACACCGCGTGCGAGTGCACGGTTGGGGCAGCATTGCCCACCTGCTTGTACACCTGGGCCAAAGCCGAACCACCCAACGCCTTCGTGACTTCGGCCGCCAAGTCCACCAACACCAACACGGTATCTTGATCTACCAGCTTCAACTCGGGGGTCCAGGTGTTGGAGGTGTTGGAGACAGGTGCAAACGCAGTGATACCCAACGCCAACGGAGCGGTCACCGCCTTGTCGCCCCACTTCATCTTCATCGACATGGAGTCCTTGCCCACAGGAATGGACACACCCAAGTCGGGACACAAGTCCAAGCCAATGGCTTGCACCGCCTCGTACAACTTGGCGCCTTCGCCGTCGTGAGCAGCCGCAGACATCCAGTTGGCCGACAACTTGACAGTGTCGAGCGCAGGAATGTCCGCCGCAAACACATTGAGCAACGCTTCGGCCACACACATCTTGGCAGACGCAGCAGCAGAAATCAACGCCAACGTGGGCTTTTCGCCCATGGCCATGGCTTCACCGGTGGTCAACACAGACTCACCAAGAGAAGTGGCAGTGACACCAACGTCAGCCACAGGCACTTGCCATGGACCCACCATCTGGTCACGGTCGACCAAACCAGTGACAAATCTGTCACCAATGGTGATCAAGAAGTTCTTGGAGCCCACGGATGGGAGCTGTAACACACGTTCCACCGAGTCGGACAAGTCCAAGTCGGCGGTGGAGAAATTCTCCAACTGCAAGTTCTGGGTGGTGGCGGTTCTGGCCATCTTGGGAGGCTTCCCGAACAACACGGACATTTCCAAGTCGATAGGAGTGGTGTTCAACAACGTGTCGGTCAACACCAATCTCTGTTCTTCCGTGGCGGTTCCCACCACGGCAAACGGCGCACGTTCTCTTTCACAGATGCTCTTGAACGTTTCAAGGTTCTCTGGAGCAACACCCAAAACGTATCTCTCTTGGGACTCGTTACACCAGATCTCCATGGGCGACATACCTGGCTCCAACGACAAGATGGATCTCAAGTCAAACACCGCACCCAAGTCGTTGTCGTGCACCAACTCGGGCAACGCGTTGGACAAACCACCGGCACCCACATCGTGGATAGACTGGATTGGGGTGTTGTCCTTGCCGAGCGAAACACACGCATCGATCACCTGCTGCGCTCTTCTCTGGATCTCTGGGTTTCCTCTTTGCACCGACGCAAAGTCCAACTCTGCAGAACCTTCACCGGACGAAATGGACGACGCGGCACCTCCACCCAAACCAATCAACATACATTGGCCTCCGAGCACAATAAGGTGTGCGCCTGGAGTGATCTTGGTGTCCTTCAACGCCAAACCGGGTCTGATGGCACCCATACCACCCGCCAACATGATGGGTTTGTGGAAACCTCTGATTTCGTTTTCGCCGTTGTGGTTCTTCACTTCGGTGGTCAAAGTTCTGAAGTAACCGTTGATAGCGGGTCTACCGAACTCGTTGTTGAACGCAGCCGAACCAATGGGGGCCTCAAGCATAATGTCCAACGCAGACGCAATGTGGTCGGGCTTGCCCACGTCTCTCTCCCATGGTTGGGGCAACGAAGGAATATTCAAGTCAGAAACAGAAAAACCGGACAAGCCGGCCTTGGACTTGGAACCACGACCAACCGCACCTTCGTCTCTGATTTCTCCGCCGGAACCTGTAGCAGCACCGGGGAATGGAGACACCGCGGTAGGGTGGTTGTGGGTCTCGACCTTGACCAAGGTAAAGACGTTTTCCTTGATGGACTTCCATTCCTTGGTCTTGAAGTCGGGGGTGAAAACATAACCCAATGGACCTTCAAACACCGCGGCATTGTCGGAGTATGCCGATACCGTGTACTGGGGGTTCTTGCTGTGGGTATTTCTGATCATCTTGAACAAAGACATGTCCTTTTGCACCCCGTCAATTGTCCAGTCGGCATTGAAGATCTTGTGTCTGCAGTGCTCGGAGTTGACCTGGGCAAACATGAAGAGCTCCACGTCGGTGGGTTTTCTGCCAATCACATTGTTGAATGCATTGACCAAGTAGTCGATCTCGCCCTGGTCCAACGCCAAACCCAAGTCCTTGTTGGCCTTGATCAAGTTGTCACCGGAAATGTCCACGTGAACCAATGGCTTGGGCGAGTGGTGGGCAAACAAGTCGTCGTGTTGTGGGGTGTTGTCGTTGATGAACAACGTCTGGGTCATTCTGTCGTAGACGGAGGTCAACAACTCGCCTTTCAGCTGCTGCAAGTGCTGGAGCAACGGAAAGCCGGGTTGCGCCGTGATCAACAACGACAAGCCTCTTTCGATTCTCTCGACAAAGTCGCCCAAGCCGCAAATCGTGGCAATGTCGGTGGCCTTAGACGACCAAGGGGAAATGGTGCCGGCTCTGGGCAAGATTCTCACCAAAACCGAGTTGGTGGTGGTCAATTGCTCAAACGACGCTGCGGTGTTGTTGGCGCCGGCCGACAACTGCTGCAACACCTTGTTCGACTCCACTGACTCATCCACTGGCGAGTCATAGGTCAACAAAACCTCGACCAACTTCAACTGGGAGGCAGACAACTGTTTCTTCAACGAAACGTAGTGTGTGTAGGCCGAACGGACCTCGGTGACGGCGCCCGCTTGGTTCAACTTCTTCTCGAGCTCCAGAACCAAGTTGATGACTCTGAAGGGAGACAAGGCACTAGGCCCAGACAAAGTAAGGAAACTGTCGCTCATTGGATGTTCAGACAGGACAGAAGGGGTATTGAGGCAGCTTGTGGTTAGGCAAGAATTGCTCTCAATGAAGTTATTATTCGCCAGAATGTGCTAAATAGACCTGAAGGGTAAAATTCCTTTCCGCAGGAAATTGTACAAGTTTTGTATCGCGGCCGAGTCAAGAGATGCGCGAAGTCAATAATTATTCTGGCCGCACCTAATTACTGCACTATAGTGATGAGAGTCACGGCTCGTACGGCTTCGTTGATCATGAGGGGTGATTTGGGTTGAGGTCAGCCACAACACTATGGGGAGGAAATTTCACCGTAGAGAAGAGAAATGCTGTTGCAATATTTTTTCTTGGGCTGACAGATGGGGACAAATAAATGGACAGGGTGTGCTCTGAAGGGCTGGTTTGGTAGTATCGGCGGAGTTTTCTTTGATTTTCTGCTTTTCCCGACAATTTGACCTCGTTCAAGCAACGACTTTCATACCCGCAGATGTCCCCTTACTATTATGCCTCCAGTGTCATCCGACAATGTGACGGGAACCGGTTCATGATGTGGTTTCCTGCATTAACTCCATATGCTCATCTCAAATCCACCCGTACTGCTACACTCTTCTATAATGGCTCAGGGAAATCTTAAGTTAAAGTCCAAAGGAAAGGGCAGAGTCACCAAGAGACAACAGAACTTGAGAGCAGCCGCACCTTTGATCATCAAGCCAAAGAAAATCGTCGCCCAGCAAGCGTTCAAATTGAAAAACTCGGTGGGTTCTTCTATTGGAACAGAAAAGTTGATTGCCAGCAGAGTCGGTCATTTGGAACTCATCAAGGGTTCGAGAAGACAGCTTGAGAAGGAGGACAAGGAGGCCAAGAAAAAGGCTAAGGCTGCTAAGTAAGACCATGTCTGACGAGGAAGTGGAGGCGGTGCCACAAGTGCATTTCGAAGTGCCTCCGGGTCGGACGTTGCCGTTCAACATTGAGGAAGAATTGGAAAGATGCGGGTCAAAACCACTAGTGTCTTATTCTGCGTCACAGGAGCTGCCGGAAACAGAGGTGAGCAGGGTTCCAGAATTGACAGCTTTGGATTCGGATTTGGTCAACGAGGAATTTAAGGCACAGCGGAAGAGCCGCCGCACCCAGTGAACAGCATATAGGGTAATTTTTACGGTGTTAAATGATTTATTGTATGTTTACGTAGATGTGACTTCTTTCTCGATGCATTCTGAGATTCCCTTCGGTTGGTTTCCTATTGTGGATTCTTTTAGGAGATTCTTCCTCCCAGCTGATGCCGGTTCTTTCTCCATCCTTTCTAAGAATTTGCGAGTGTGTTCTACATAGTTTTTGGGATTCTACCTACTGTAGATTTTCTTATCTAGTCTATTTGTGTATGTTTCTATGTGGAGTTCTGCGGCATCACCGTGGCATTGCCCTGAGCGATGCTTCCTGTGCTTCAAGCTCTAGGTTTTGCCTATTCATTGACTGCTCTTGAGACTTGACATAGTGCAAGATCGCAGCAGCAAAAACCACCGTCAATGCTGTTAACAACAGGTTGATTGGAATAGGATTCATGTCGAGGTAGTTGTGGGTGACACTGTCCATTACTTGCTGCAAGATGTTGCAGATTCCCGAGAAACAGATGATGGTGCCGTAAACGGTACCAAACGTCTCAAATCCAAACACTTTGGCACAAAAATCAGAAACGGCAGTGTAGTAGAATGGCCGGTACACCACCAAGAGTATAATTCCAGCATATGTGGCAGGGATCCACGCCACACACCCGAGAACACCAATCACCACTGAAACTACTGAGAGAATCTGCAAAACCGTCAATGTGGTAAAGTTGTCCAAGATCAAGCCGATGAAAGGAATGGCAAAAAGCCCGCCCAATGGCAAAGCAAAGTCAAAAAAGTGGTTGATGACAGTAGCGAGTTTTTCGTCGCCGTAAAGATACAATTCCTGGGCCTTGATAGTGGCAACAAAGTAGTTGATGCGGAGCATTTGAATGGTAGTGAACACGGCCATTAACAAAAACCACGGCGACTTTAACTGCTCTGTAATCGTGTAGCCGTGCATGACACCAAAGACGCCTCCAGTGGATTCAAACAACCGTTCTTCCGCCTGCTGTTCATAAACAGATTTGACGGAACTTCTAGATGCCCTCAGAATGGAAGAGTCCCTTCTGCCGCCAAAAGAGGCAAATGATGCTCTTCTCATAAGCAAGGATGTGGTTTCATTTACGTTGGGCTGGTGGTAGGAGGCGGTGTCTTCGGGTACGTTCCTGTCGACCGGAAGAAGCAAGTCCTTATTCAATGGCTTTCCTGTTTCGTCAATGGCAGTTTCCGCAATTTTGGCCAAGGTTCCGACCGTCTTATATGACTCGGCCGGCATGATGGTGACCTGGCAGAGGAAGATGAACACTGGCACCACCAAGTACGCGAGGAAAAACTTGTGCAACGACAACTCGGCCACGTTGGTGTATATGAGTCTGTAGACAAGAAACAACGCCGACAGCGAGTCAAATGCACCGGTCAAAAGCGCCAATATAAGCCCCGAGTTTTTGGGAAACCCATTGGTCAACTGAAAGCACGAGATGAACACAAATGGACCCCCAAGCGCCAACAACGTATAGCCTGCGAGATATCCGTCGAAGAACTTGAGCGACTTGGCAAACAGCAACGTTGCAGCGCCCAAAAAGATGATCAACGACCCAATGATACCCGCAACCTTGGGGCCGTACTCATCCAACAATGACCCCACCGGAAGCGCCGAGATATTGGTGACCATGCACGCCACGGTGAAAAGAAAGTTCAACGACAAGTCCTGGGCAGTGCACGAGACCGAGTCTCCGGAAAAACCACCTACTTCGACACTGCACTTCTCACTATAGACGCCTTCTTTCAACAAAATGGGTTTGATAGCAGCGAAACCAAAAACCGGACCGGCAGCAAGCAAGCACCATACAATGGCACAAGAAATCTGCACAATTTTGCGTACGCGACTAACCTCGGACATGGCAACGAGGAAATTGACGTTAGAACTGGAAAGATGGGGAAAACGTTCGGTGCAGAAGTGCGATGACGAGAAATATCCAGTGCTTTATAATGCGCATATAGTCTTATCTCTCGGGTTTCTCCGCGCAACCGAATGCACGCGACTGCGAACACTGTCCCTGGTGTCATTAACCTGGGCAATTACTGGTTCTATATAGGGGAATACTACTGTGGGGGTCGAAATCTCAGAAGGGACTGGACCTTGAATTTTAGGACATTGCGGACATTCTGAGCCGGTGCAATATACGGAAGAGGCGGGATGCATGGGCATTACAAATGCCAGATGTAAACCGTGCACTTAGTGATGCAAATTCTTCAACTGGCGCAAATAAATCAAATAACACCAATGATCCAAGTATCACAATTATCACAAATTACTGTCCACACAAAGTATGCCGGGAAGTGGAAATCCGACACAGGATTTGCACACAAACGGCGAAACCTCTAGGGCAAAATCTACTCAAACTTCAGTCAGTTCCCTCGGGTATCATCCTTATACTCATATATACCTAACCTGTCTCAAAATGGAGACACAATGTGGTCGATCGACTTGTACAGGCTGGTTGACCGGCTCACTTTTTGCGCAATATGGTGTACTGTGATCACCACAACGTTGAGCACCACAAAAACGCCAATGGCCATAAGCACCCTGAAGCCGGTTGTCTTGAGGAAACTTTTCAGTGAAGATTCTTTCTTATCATCTCTTGTTACAAGAATTTCCACCAACTCGGAGTCGGCCCATTCTAGACTGGAGCCACAGGCGAACATTAGGTAGGTGCCTGCGGCAAGGAGGATGGCGATCACGAGCGGTTTGAGTGTAAACGAAGAGGGTTTTTCGCTCATTCTGGAATAAAGTGGAGGTTGTGATGTGGCTATTGATCGGGTTGTGTCGATCGCGTCAATCAGGGTAATCAGGGTTTCACCCTCAGGTTCAATGGGCTGAGGTGTGATGTGGGTGTGGGAATCGGTATTTGACAGGCGATGGGGTTTTCCGGAGCCAGAATTTGCAAGGTTTGGTTTTTGTTTGTTTGGTTCGCTCTGGGGGTTTCGCCAAATGTGCACGAAGTAGGCGGTGGTGAGGGAGTGCTATTCTGGGAATATTTACCTGGAACCCGAATGAGGATAACAAAGTGGCAGGTACAGGAAGCTGGAGCCAATGTCCCGTGCGGCGAAAATTCCGCCCACACACGGCGGTCACGTGCGCCAGCGCTCCAGTGTCATTTTTCTTTCTCATCGAGACCGTTTACCCTTCCAATAGGCGCTCCATCCACCATGTCCGGGATCTTGTTTGAAGACATGTTCAATGTCGAATCTATCGACAACGCCAGATACAACAAGGTTAGTCGTATAGAGGCCCAGTCGTCCACCTCGCAAGACATCAAGATCACGTTGGACATCAATAGAGAGTTGTTTCCAGTCAAGGACACCGACTCGTTGACCATCGCGTTGGCTTCCTCTTTGGGCAACGAATCGTCGATGTTGACGTCTAACGGCTCGTGGAGACCACCCAAGAGGGGTGACAGATCGTTGGCCGACGACTACGATTACGTCATGTACGGAACGGTGTACAAGTTCGAGGAGAGCTCCGACAACGACAAGATGGCGGTGTACATTTCTTTTGGCGGCTTGTTGATGCGTTTGGAGGGTGGCTACAGATCCTTGTCGAACTTGAAGCAGGAGAACGCCTACATTTTGATTCGTCATTACAAGGACAACTAGGCGGGGTACGTCTTGTGTATTATAGAAAGACCATTTTCGATTGATGTAGCCAGGTGTAGGAAACGATGATTGGGGTTTTAGATGGCGGGAGGGTAAATTACTGAGGGTATGGCGGTGGGGCTGTTATGGTGCGCACTAACCTACACTCTGGGCCCACTACTACTGAACCAACCTACTCAACCTACTCAACCCACACTGTGACCACTTCATATCTCATCCCTCAACCCCCTTCTAGGCTTACCTGAACTATATCATGGACAATACGGATACGCGTATGTATTCCCATTCCCATCAGCCGCCCATTCTAACTTCCAGCCGATTCGTTTCTTCAACAAGTGCCGTTGATCCGCAATCCCGCATTCCAGCCGCCCAAGTCGGTTTCGCTCAACACCAACTACGCGAAGTTGCTTGCCACACTCCCCGGAAGTGTGATTCCTCCCAAAGTTGCGTTGCAAAAGCATGATCTAGAAGCGTGGATTGCGGAGTTGGACCTGCTAAGGCAAGCCAATCTAGACCCCGATTGGCGGCTCGAGCAATCGGAGCTATACCACCAGTGGCTAAAAGACCTGCAAAGAAAGGTTGCGCCGGGCTTCAACTTTGATGCCATGACTCCGTTGAATGCTGGACATGTTGAAGTCACCTCAGACGCTGAAAACACCACAAGACCTTTTTCTCCGAATTCCAGGTTGCGTGAGGAGCTTGACAATCTTAAAATTACCTAACTGATGCTAGCCACACTGACCCATGCTTTATTTTAGCCGCGTCCTAGGGACCACCGGTTAATTGTCGTATAGATACAGTGGGCAAGGTTTCCCCCGGTTTTCCTCTAGTTTATTTTTTCTATTCTTACTGGCGCATTTCCACATTATTGCCCCTCTATTCCTTTGCCAAACCTATGCTATATATATATATCCATCCCGTTCAGTATGTTCCGTAATAGTAATACAAGTGAGTGTGAACGAGCAATTCTACTCCATCGGTTGTTATCGTCTAGATTGCGCCGAATGCGCATGTGCCTTCCCATCCAAACCAACCACAACTGTTTTGTCCCATGCTTCTTCGAATAGTTCGTCCTCGCACAAAGCATAGCATTACCTTGGCGCTAATCTTGATCTGCTTAGGTCTTTTTTATTTTGGCACCTCCGCCACTGCACCACCGCTGGAGTCTCCGATCCAACCGTTTAAGTTGAATCAAAAGAGAAGAGAGTATAAGAATGGCATTTACGACACCTGGAATGAGGTCTCCAAGTCGAATCCCACACTCGATTCCACTTGCGACAATTACTTGAAGGCTTTACTATCTCGTCGTCCCCGCCGGGAATTGCCTGACTTTGAAAAAGTTCTGAGCACCAAGTTTCCTCTGCTTCTATATCAGAAAAGAAAGTGGATTGCGGAGGAGAAAAAGCACTATCGGCGGAGACTCAAGAGTCAGGGAATTCGACTAGATGAGCGCCATACGGAAGAGCTCGAGCAATTGTACTATCAACGGCTTCAACAACTTAGCTTCTTCGAAGAGGGTTTCATTGAAGATATGAATCACTTGCGCGTGTTCGGCAAGTGCTTGATGGACTCACAGTGCAGCATATTAAATGGTGAAATGACATCCAGCAAAATTGTGGCGCAACTATTTCCTTGGTTGCTGGGACAAATGCCGTCAGTTAATCGGAAATTGGCAACGCCGTCTCCCAAAAACATCATCGCTCAGGTCAGAGATTCTCTGAAGGGGAGAGGAATCGTCATCCCTTTACTTCCAGGACGAGAAAAATCAGTTCAAATATTAAACACCAAAAGCTTAATCTACATCCTTCGTGCCATTGGTAACGACCTTCCCATTGACATTGTTTATGTTGGAGAAAAGTATCTCAACGAAGAGTCCTCTACCTCGATTCTAGAAGCTGGAAAAGGTGAGGTAAATATTGCTTTGGACTCTCGCAATGAATACTTGCAAGTCAACTCTTTAGACAAAGCACTGCTTGAAATGCCCTCTCAACTGATCCGGTTTGTCAATGTTAAACCTACAATCATTGATTCCGTTGACATAAATGATAACCTTTTGCTAGTCTTATCGTCTATTTTTAATTCTTTTGACGAGATGATGCTCATATCACCTACTACTATCCCTGTGAAGAAGAACTTGGTCGACTTGTTCGAAAATGTCATGTACAAGGAACATGGAACTCTCTTTTTTAAGCATAAGGCACTGTTAGACTTCAAACCCCAAAGGGCACCACCGGGAGCTTTTGACGCTAAAGACTTGATTAAGAATTATGCTGGTGTCAATGACCTTGATAAGCAGTTTTTTGGGTTGGAGGAACCTCAGTTCTTTGACACAATGCGCATAAGAGACAAGGGGTATACAAGGCTCATAGATCCGTCTCTCATGGTAATAAATAAATCCAAGACTTTGTCGGGGTTGTTGATTTCTTCCTCGTTGCCTTTTTACGGGGTGTTGGGTGCCGCATTTGACTTTTCTCATGAATTCAACCCTGAATTGATGTGGTTCGGCCAAGAACTTTCAGGGTCAGTTAAGATGGTCAATTTCAACCCGGAATATGCTGTGGCTGCAGGAATTCTTACTCCACCAGAAAACATACCAGCGGAGATTGCCTCCCAGGAATTGTGCTCTAGCTCTTGGGCACAATTGGGCGATGATGGCCATGAATTGGTATATGTCACATCTCACCAATTGGAAAACCGTGTCTTGCCGGCGTTTGTGAGTGAGATCCACGACAAGTACACGGTCAAACCCTCAAATGAAGACAAGAAAGGCAATCCTGTTACTCATCCGAAGATTGACCATAATATTCTTGCAGTTCAGTCGGTTCTTGTACCAGTAGAATTTGAGGAGGCACAATTTAATCTTAAAGGCCTACAGACCATGTCTTGGAAGCATTTGGATACTTTTGGGCTGGCAAGAGATTTCTGGTGTGCCTACGATGTCGTTGGAGATGCTGAACTGCAAAATAGAGGTACAATTATAGACTATGGCAATCTGGTGACGAGCTGGTATATGTTTCTTTTAGATACATGGGTTGAAGTAGCAAAATGAATTATGAACAGATACGAATTTAATGACTTTCATGAATTTAAGCAGATCATCAATTCGGATATGGCACGGTTGAATTTAAATAATCAAAAAAATAACGTCACAGACAGGATTCGAACCTGCGCAGGCAATGCCCAACACCTGAGCTGCTAGATAGCAGGGTGTCGCCTTAACCACTCGGCCACTGTAACTGTATATAATAAAAGCGGATTTGCAATGTAACTATAGGATTAGTAAGATAAATATTTTTAGATATGAATAAAAAAACATTGTAACGATAAATTGAATTCGCTCAGACAAGCACAAAAAAGGGAAGCGAGAAAATTCAAAAAAATAATGACTCCTGCGCGATTCGAACGCGCGCATCTTACGATAACAGAACTTGAGTCTGCCGCCTTAGACCGCTCGGCCAAAGAGCCTTTATTGAAATTGAAATTGAAATATCTTGTAAACAATATGAAAATACAATGAATTTAACTATATTAAGTTTATGCGTTGGTTTTGGGGACTCGAATGGTCAAACAAAACAAAAAACTTTGCTTTTATGGTACTTTTGACCTTCGCAGTAGCTTTTCAACGGTTATTTGCTAGTATATAACTTTGTATTACTAGTGTATTGACTACTCAGCTAGCCCTCGAGAGCTACAGATAACTCCGTTTGAATAGGAAATAATGCAGAGGAATGTATCGGGAATAGCAAAAGCTAGAAATACTTGGAATTTTTTAATTAATTTTTTCGGCTTAATTTCATTTTTCGTTTTCTTTGGCCCTGAAGAATATATTGGGAAATACAGGCACGAACATGGAAAAGTGAGAACCCTCAATAGTTTACCAAAATATTTAGACCAGTAAAAAACAAACAAACAAACAATTGACCGCTCACTAACTTAGTTTTAATCTGCGACAACGTAATTGCCTCGCCATTCCAAGTCAAATATGCAACAGTTTAAGCGAATATGCATATAAACTATTACCAAATAACTGATCGCTTGAAGGTCAGCCCTACATGATAAATCTACAAGCTTTTCACATTGGTGTCAATTTATAGTACAAGCAGGATTACGCAAAGCATCTAAGAGTCGGTGTTACAGATTTTGGCATCCAAACTAATGCTCCAAGATACGCAAGTTACCGGTGACAACCACGTTCTCCAAGATGGCACCATTTGGAATGTCAATGGACTCGCCTTCGTTAACGACAATGATGACAGTTCCCTTCAACGCCACGTCTCTGCCCAACTTGACGTTACCAGTAATGGTTAAGTGGTCCAACTCTAAGATCTTAGGCATGTGAGGAATTCTCTTTTGGAAGTCGTTCACCTTCTTAAAGTGGGAACCCAACTTAATCAATGGGTTGGCAAAGCCATCTCTGATGGGGTCTAGCTTCAACGCGCCGTGCTCAAGGAAGAACAAGTCGGACTTGACCAACAACAAGTCGGAACAAGTCTTGACCGGCAAGAATCTGGATCTAGGCACCACCACACCGTGGGCGCCGTCAAAGTGCCTGATAGCAGCACCAACAGCGGTCTCCAACTGCAACACATTGATGTCGGAGTTGCCCTTGGAGATGGTCTTTTGGTTGGGGATGATCTCCGCCTCAATGCCGTTAGATTCCACCAATCTCTTGACCGCACGCAAGTTGATCCACAAGTTGTTGGTGTTGAAGTACTTGAACTTCTTGATGCTCTTAAACTCCTCCACGTGCTCCTTGGGCACCTGGGCAATCTCCAACAACCTCACCTGGCCCTCGTAGTTGATCAAGGTACCACCCTTGACGTCGGCTCTGGTCTTGTCGGTCAATTCCATTATGTACTCCGCACCGGTTTCGATCATGTGGTCGAGGATCTTGGTGTCGACTGTGGCGCCCAAGTTGTCACCATTGGACACAAACAAAATCTCTCTGCCCTGGGCCAACAATGAGTCCAACTCGCCGGAAGACACCAAACTCTCAAACAAGTCACCGTGGCCCGGAGGGTACCACGACTCCAAGTCGTCGTCGTTCGAATCAGGAACGGGCAAGAACGAGTCCTTGAAGATTCTGGGGAAGCGCGACTGGTTGAAGGTGCGCACACGGATACGGTGGCCCTGGTACTTTTGGATGATCTTGGCAGTGTCCGCGTCGGTGTTGAACGAGTTCATCAAAAGAAGCGGCACGTCGGTGTCGAATCTTCTGTTCAAGTGCTCAATCTGTCTCACGGACAAGTCCAAGAACGTGTTTCCGTCTCTGACCTCAATCACCGACTTAGGGCCCACACAGCCCATGGACGTACCCAAACCACCGTTCAACTTCAACACCGCCAACTTGGCCAAGTTGGCCGTGTCCTTGTCCGGCTGCTCCTCCAAGCTCTTGTACTGCACCACCTCGCTGGGCGTGGGTGACTTGATCTTGTCCCAGTCCAACGTGTTGCCCGACGCCTTGTCGGTCAAGTATCTTCTGAACAACGCGAAAAACGTGTCCAATTCGTTTTCCACGCGACGCTGCTGGTCCTTGTCGGTGACGGTGTCCGCCAACCGGTTCAACGCATTGCGCATTTGCGACGCTGCTACGTTGGTGGCAGTATTGTCAAACGCCTATAGGTTAGTAGGGCACAGGCCAAATGTGGGGTAGCCCGAGGCTTGCGGGCAATTGCGCGACATACGTAGGTGGATTGAGTCTTGGTGTGCTTCTTCATTGTGGGTGGGAAGAGAAGAATATAGACGACGGAGAATGGAGAATCGGAAACACGCACCTATTTCTATCCACAGACAGGACCCGCCAACCACGCACGCCCCAGGGGAAAAAAAAATAACCCGAGAATTGCGCACGAAATCGCGGCCCACACTACCGGGCCGGAAGAACGTGGAGGGGCGCCGTATCTTCGGTTGCTGCGACGACAAAGTGGATGGTTCCGGTTTTGGTTGCTGCGGTAATTTTTTTTTCTTCTTCTTCTTCTTCTTCTTCTTCTTCTTCTTCTTCTTCTTCTTCTTTTCCTGTAGGCTGTGATTGTTGGCTTATTGGTGCGTTTTCTTGTGCTTTCGTTATGTTTTGTTTCCGTGGTTCATTTCTGCCATGGGTTTTTTTTCCGGCGCTGGTGAAGATCTCAAGAGCATAGCTTTAGCCTCTGGGCATTACACAGTCCCCGCCCCACTCGACCCTGCGCGGAACTGGGGTGACCCGTCACGCCTCCCCAATTTTGGATTTTGGATTTTTTTTTCTCGCCGTCGTCTTTGTTCTCGTGGGCAATGGTCCGCTGGTGCACCGGGTTGCAGTGCATTGTTGTGGATCCGGGTGGATGAATTTTCCTTGGGGTGGTTTCTTTTTGGCGAATAGGTGTCTGTGCATTTCCTGATCCCTACCGAGACACCACTGGGGCCCACATGCGGGGGAATTACGCCCATCTTCCATCCACCTCCACATTTGGAATTTGCGTCGATATTTCCTCCACATTTCCTCCACATTTCCTCCGCATTCGTCTCCTCCTCATTTCCTGCTCTTCCTCAAACCCTACTTTCTACAGTTGGCGTACGTACCGTTCCCTTCGCGTTCCCGAGGTTCCAACCTGGGTCGCGACAACCGCACCACTCGCCCACAATGAGCTCGGGTTCTTAACATGCAACTTTAGCCTCGCACAGAAAAAATCTTGTCCTTCACTGCTCCCTGCAACCGAAGGTTATTTCGCATTGCACGCCTTATTTTTTCGTTGCCGCACACGCGCCAGACGCATGAATCCGGTGAACCGGCGACGTTTTTCTCCGGAGTATCTGTATCGTGTAAACTGTCCTACAATTACCTCCGTCCCAGACTGACTTGTGTATGTGGTAACCTGCCCACCCATCACCCCACCATTATTCACGTACGGGCGGGAATACCCTGCATGAAGAACAATACCAGAGCGTACCAACCGGCTATGTGGACATGTAGCCTTACCGAAGTACAATACCCAAGGCACTTTCTCTGTCAATAAAGGCTCTTTGGCCGAGCGGTCTAAGGCGGCAGACTCAAGTTCTGTTATCGTAAGAT
>JAJMCU010000100.1:0-34650 GCA_030573135.1 Clavispora asparagi | reverse complement strand
CGTGCCTCCCTGTGTAACAGTTCAAGGTGTACGGGTGTGAGTATGAGCGTGCTCTGGAGGAGATTGGAAACAGATGCTTTGGAGTAACTGCAGGAACTTGCGGTTTCCCCATCATGTATCTATGACCGAAGTCTTATATTGCAATTTAGACATTCCAAGGCATAGCAGCAGGTAGTGCGACGAATCGCGACGTATGCAGGGCTTTCTCTTCTGTTTAAAGTGTGGGGGTTCCCCCATATCCATCCGCGATTCCGTTACAATTCCCCCACCATTCCGTCAGAAACCAGTATCCTAGCCCAGAACCTCAAGTCTGTGTACTGCATGTACGTGACGATTTCAACCTGGTGGTACGCCAGGGGTACGGGTGTGGGTGCGCGGGTCGATGTGCGACTTGATGTACGGATGCTCTTCTACCTTTTCACTCCAACAACATCACCATGGTTCAAATCAACGAAGTGAAAGAGTCGAGCGACAGAGACTCGCGCACGGCCGCTCACACCCACATCAAGGGTTTGGGTTTGGATGAACACGGAATCGCCAAAAAGATTGATGGCGGATTTGTGGGCCAGACTTCGGCCAGAGAGGCATGTGGTGTGATTGTTGACTTGATCAAAACAAAAAGAATGAGTGGCAAGGCCATTTTGTTGGCCGGTGCACCAGGAACGGGTAAAACTGCGTTGGCGTTGGCGATTTCTCAAGAACTCGGCCCTAAAGTGCCGTTTTGCCCCATTGTCGGATCGGAGTTGTACTCGGCCGAGGTGAAGAAAACCGCCGCGTTGATGGAAAACTTCCGCAAGGCCATTGGCTTGAGAATCAAGGAGACCAAGGAGGTTTATGAGGGTGAGGTGATTGAATTAACCCCGGAGGAGGCGGAAAACCCGTTGGGTGGCTACGGCAAGACCATTTCCCACGTGGTGGTGGGGTTGAAAACCGCGAAGGGCACCAAGAACTTGCGGTTGGATCCCAGCATCTACGAGAGCATCCAAAAGGAGCGTGTGGTGGTGGGTGACGTCATCTATGTGGAGGCCAACACTGGGTCCGTCAAGCGGGTGGGCAGATCCGATGCTTACGCCACGGAGTTTGACTTGGAGGCGGAGGAGTACGTCCCATTGCCCAAGGGCGAAGTGCACAAGAAAAAGGAGATTGTGCAAGAAGTCACATTGCACGACTTGGACGTGGCCAATGCCAGACCCCAGGGCGGCCAGGATGTGCTTTCGATGATGGGCCAGTTGTTGAAACCAAAGAAAACGGAAATCACCGACAAGTTGCGGGCTGAGGTGAACAAGGTGGTGGCCAAGTACATCGACCAGGGCGTGGCGGAGTTGATTCCCGGTGTGTTGTTCATCGACGAGGTCAACATGTTGGACATTGAGATCTTTACCTACTTGAACCGCGCGTTGGAAAGTTCCATGGCTCCAGTCGTGGTGTTGGCGTCCAACAGAGGCATGACCACCATTCGTGGTACGGATGATGCCACCAAGTACCCCCACGGATGTCCTCCAGACTTGATTGACAGATTGTTGATCGTCAAGACTTTGCCATATAACGAGGAGGAAATCAAGGTGATTATTTCCAAGAGAGCGACGTTGGAGTCGTTGAACGTGACCGATGCGGCATTGAACAAGTTGGCGGCGCACGGTGTGCAAAGCTCGTTGCGTTATGCGTTGCAGTTGTTGGCGCCGGCGGGGATTTTGGCCAAGACTGCTAACCGTGCTGAGATCGATGTGAACGACGTTGAGGAATGCGAGATTTTGTTTTTGGACTCCCACCGCTCGATGCAAATTTTGGAGTCCACCAAGGGCTACCTTTAGATGTGGAATACAATACGATGACGAACTGATGTAGGCGGAGTGATGGGGCGTAGGACAGGGCATGAAAAGGTTGTCGATATGTTACACTGGCCGCTAAATGGCACCAAACCCACTCTTCCTAACTGGACTCTACCAAGCAAAACTCATACTGTTCTTTTGTATATTCTCATTAGTATTTACAGAAGACTCGCCTCTAATTCTCTAATTTTCCAAGCTCAGACACCTCACTCAAAAACTCTTTGGCGGTAACAATGGCAGTGCTGCCATACACAACCTGCTTCTCCGTCTTGTTGGGTTGGTGTGCCCACTCGGTCAAATTCTGGTACTCCAAGTAATTGCCCCCACCAACAACGAAAACAATACCCTCGTCATACGACTGTCTTTTGGGCGGTTTCGAGTGACCGCCACGCGACTTGGGGTCCAAGTACAAGTATTCATCCGTGATCTGGATCAAGTTGTTCGACGCCGCAGTGGGCTCCATGATCGCCTCCACGATGTTGGTGATGGCGAGGTTTTTCTTTTCCGGTAAAAGCTTCTTCAATCCAGTAGCCAAGGAGCTGATACCCTCGGAAATACGGCCCTCGGTAAATCCGTACAATTTGGACGACAAACCGTTGAATAGGGCCGAGTTGTTTTCGCCGAGAGACGACTTGCTGGACGCGGCCACCTCTTGTAACGATATATTCTTCGACAAATTCAAGATCTGTTTGAACTTCTTGATATAGCGGAACCCGTCCATGTCGATATCCGGGTATTTCTGGGCGAAGACCTGCTCGCACTCGGTATTGAAGCTGGCGGGAAGATCGCCTAACAAATTCAAAATCAAAAACGTTCTGAGTTTGTCGGCAGAGTTGTCTCGCTTCGAGTCTGAGCGCAACAACTCCAAGAACTCGCTCTGGACCTTGGGGTTGGAGCAGTTCTGCTCAATCTCGAAAAATTTGTCCAACGACCGCGCCTCCAACTCTTTTAGCAATGATGCCAACACATCCATGTGCATGTCCAACGTGACTTTGCGGGCAGTCAATTCGGGCAATGCCTCCACCGCCTGCTGCATAAGCGACGTATCGATATTTGCGTCGGGGTTGATGTCGTTCAACGAGGTGATTCCTGTCTTGTTGGTCAAGTCCTGGGCTTCGCGCTTGTACAGATTCAACTCGATATCGGCGTTTTCCACCACGTCGGGAAATGGCAACTGGGCGTTCTTGTTCCAGAAAAAGTCCTTTGGATCCACATCGTAGCTGCGGAGCTTGGGTCTGTCGGAGGAGTCGTCGTACTTAGCCACCTTGATTGTGTTTCGGTGCAACTCGAACACATCGCTCACCATACACTGGTAGATCCACGAATGCGAGAACATCGACGCCAAATCCACGTTTCTATCCAAGAGAACCAACACCGGCCGGTGCTGCACTGGCTGGTTGATCATGGTGCGAGAGTTTGTCACGTAATCGCGCAATTTCAAGTCCAACTGGGTGGCCACGAGCTCCGCGGGGCCGTTCTTGGGGCACCGAATAATCGGCACGCTCCCCATAGTGATCAAGTTGGCAAGTAATCCATCGGAAATGACTTCGGCAAGACCGTGGATTTCGTCCTCGCTGGTCACCGGGTTGTTGAACTGGGTGAAGGTACGCGACAAATCGAGGGAAAACAAGTTGGGTTCCGTCACCACAAAGTCCAAGTACTGGTCGTACACCTGCTTGATCTTGTGGCCCTTCCCACACAAAGACACCTTCTTGGCAAAATCCTCCAAGAGCTCGCGGTTGATGGTCAGAGTGAAGTTGATGTAGAAGCCGTCGTACTTGTCGCTCTGCAAGTCGTCGATGATGATGGAAACGTTGTCTACCGAAGGTTCCACAAAGTAAACGGCGGGAACATCAGGCAAAGGCGATCTGGTGGCGGAAATCAACGCGTGGACCGTGACGCCGCATCTGAGCAAATCATTGACGCGCAAAACCGACGAAATGACCGCCTGGGATTTGCGGTCCATCACCAAAACCTTCCATACGATTTCCTCGCTTTTAGACGCTAACGTTAAATCGGGGGTTCCGTCTTTGTTGAGGTGGAGCATTCGCTCCAATGCAGCTGGAAATTAGTACGAGACGCAATTGCAAAAAATGGAAACAATAAAAACATACCGATCTGGCGTTCTCTCAAGTTGGCGGCTTCCGCAAACATTTGTAGGTGGAATCTGTACGGTGCCAATTTGTGTTTTCGATAGCGTAGCAGGTATAGGAGGTACGGGTGCGCGCCTGGTGTAGTGTTTAGTGGTTGTGTGTGGAGCCCCGGGCTTATGGCGGAGGTCCGGATGTTTGACCAAACTAAAATTTGCGTTCCTGAGGCGGAGCGGCAGTGGGATGTCCGGATGCGGCGCCTTTGCGAATCTCCTCTATCCCGACGCGCGTTTCGGAAGAGGTGCAGGATCGCACCATGTCGTGACACCCGCCCATTACTGGGTACACACCCCGGACGCCGGAGCTGCAGGTTGCGGTATGGAATGCGGAGACCGCAACACTGACTTCGATAGAAATGTCGCGGTGGTGCACATACGGCGGGGCCTTGCACTTAGTTGGAGTCAGATCTTGCTCCATTTGCCTACAGGTCCCGTAAAACCAAGGCCGCATCGTCATGGGGGCGGCAGCATATCATCGCCCGTCACATGGGGTGACTAGCGTAATTATTTACCATTTGCCCTGCTCCCCACGCCCGAATAATCTTGTGATCTAAACTTAATCTACCACTGTCTAGGACAAGCTAAATGCCTCCTGCGGGATAAGGGGGATTGCGTGTAGGCGAACAAAAGAAAACACAGCGGAAGAAGGGCAGGAAACGCGGCGGGGGAGGAATAAAACCGGCGCACCCTGATTCAGTGATGCCCAACCTAAACCCCAACTATAAACCCAACGCAACACAAACGCCCCGAGTGTGAAATCCCGGAATTCCGGCATGGTCACCTTCTGTTTCAGGCGCAGTGCGTTTCACGCCTGCAGATTAATGTGCGACTACATGAAGTGGTCGTATGCCCTCCGTAGACGCTTCGGTAGACGAGCAGCAACAGATGACGAAAATAGAGTACGTCATGAAAATATCGGTTGTGGCACTCGGTTCCTCCGTACATCCGCCCTAAGCCCTTACCCGAGCATGGCTCAAACCACGCCCCTCGCTTAACCCGCAGCTGGTGTCACTTTTAGTGGTGGTGCCATGGTTTAAAGCGCGGCGGCAAGTGTGCGAAATCAAATCTTGAAAAAGCTGCTGCTCGGCCTAGTGCGCCTCGTGCCGGCCGAGCGCGGCAGGGTTCTTCCAATGGGTATCTCAGGCGAGCGCTGCCCCAACCCTGCGCGAACCCTTCTGTGGCTGGGTCGCATGTCGCATGCAACTGGTGCGGTTGCAGTGCCCCCATTGGCCCCACCTCTACCACCAAAAATTCTTCTTCTCTTCGCTACCGCTACCCGTTTTTGTAAGATACGGACATGCGGCACCGCCGTTGTGCATTAGAAAATATATTACATTAGTCGCTACGGTACTCGACAATTCCCCGAAGAACCTTGATCTTCCCGTAGACATCGTGGTCAATCATGTTCTCCTGGTTTTTCACCTCCTTGGGCTTATTCTTGTGCTCGGTGCCCGGCTTGGGCCACACGCAGTTGAGCCTTAGCCGCAGGCACTCCTTGCACTTGGGCCGCGTCTCGCAGCATCTCTTCTTCCTCTGGCGGCACGTAAGGCAGCCCATACGCGACCGCTTTGCAACCTTGCTCGCGTTGTCGCGCAGCGACAGCGTGCGCGTGCCTGAACCGTCCTCGCTCGAGTCGTCGCCCGCGCTGCGTGCATCGTCCTCTTCTTCATTCAGCTTGGTGCGCGGCTTGCGCGCAGCGTTATTTTCGCTGGGGCCCTGCTGGCGTACTCCGAGCGCCAACTGGTCCCATTGGTCCGCATGCATGTGAAACTGGGCACCATTCCCAGGGTTGCCGCCGGCGACAGGGGGCGCGGGAAACTTGGCCGCGGGAATGGGATACTGCTGGAGCGGTACCTGTGCGTATGGTCCTTGCTGTCCTCTCCCTAGAGCGGCATCCATAACCGGGGGTGCCATTGGCACGCCAACCAGGTATGCAACTGGCGGGCCTCCGGGATGCGCGCCAGGCGCGGGTGGCGGCGCGCCCTCATGCTCGTTGAACGCTCGCACATACTTGGCGCCGGGCAGCGTGTAATGGTATTCGTTTCTGGGCTTCGGGGGGTACTGGGACGCCGACGGCTCGGGCCACGATGGATTAGACCACTGGCTCATGTGCTGGATGTTAGTAACGGTTGGGCTGAGTTGGTGGAGCGCAGAAGTGTGGAGGGTGAACCCGGTGAATGAGCAATGGAGTCAGAATGGAACATGGGTGGCACAAGTATGCGACAACGATGCGACAACAGCGCGACATCGGCAGGTGGGAAAACGGGGGAAACGGTTTGCCGATTGGTGTAGGAGGGAAACAGCAGTGGGGCAAAAGCAAAAACCTCGAGGAATGCGGAAGGAGGAAGGAGTAAACAAGTGGAGATGCCAAGCCAGCCCGCAGTCAACGAGCGGGTTAGGGTCACCCACCATACCATGGGGACGATAAGCATGGAAACGGAAACACGAGAAAGGATCACCGGGGATATCTGGCAGAACAATAGGCACCGCGTGTGTCTTGCGGGAAACCGCCAAAACGCCACGGTAGCCAAGTATACATACTTGTATGCATCAACTGGGGAATAATACTGCTCGTCAAAGGAGTGGAACGGTACACAAAAATGGTAGAAGGGAGAATGGGCGCGACGAAATAAAGGGGGGCGATGGGGATGAACGCCAAAAGGACAATATTGGGCAAGCGGATAAAAGTACGGGGGAACAAGGCAGATTTATCTAAGACAGCATGGGTCGTGATTACTATGTAGTATACAAAACCATACCAACCGACCCAGTCCTAGATCATCCACGTCATGCGGGTGGCATTGTTGCCGCCCATGCACATTGGTTTGGACCGATGGTGCAGGTAAAAAAAAAATCCCACTGCTGCAACACCTATGCTGCAGCCGGCGCGACATTTTGGCCCCAGCAAAAATTTCGCGCCTCACCCCTCGCTAACTCACCGTCACTCCCTAGCTCGTATTTCCAGAGGCACATCACATACACGCTTGTTTCCCGTTCGGGCTGTGGGGACCCACTTACGCAGTTTCTCTTGCAGCGCCGCGCATGGCGGCCCTTACCTCTCCGTGCATGCGACTCCCACCGCTTCCTCTCGGCTGGGAAACGCTTGTAACCAGCGGATGCACCCAGAGCTATTTTCGCGACAATATTTCGTGCCAGGGTCCGGCGCCCGTCTACGGCTAACACCGAGGTCTATTGACGTTGGGCCCGCCCAACAGAACCACAGAAGGGTTTCTTCCCCTCGCTTAAACCTTAATGGAGCTGCGTAACCAGGTTTACGCCGGCCACGGAAATGGGGCCACGTCACCAAACCACGGTTCGATCACCGGGACGAAGATCCCGTTCCAGCGCTTCTTTCGCTTAGGGTGCTTTTGGTCGTCGTAACTGCTTCGGGGGTCTCACTGCGGGTATATTTCTGGCTCATGGGAGGGTGCGGAGTCACGGCTGCGGCGGCTTTTCATGCGCTGGGGGTTATAGCATAAGCAGAGCGAATCCTCACTCTACTGTAGGAGCTGCTAGATAACCACGGAAGATTCCACGTGGGGCGTTTCTACGGAAATGAGGGTTCGGTTATGTCTATTATGTACAACCATTGATGGAGGGGATATTGAGGTGGTGAAGGGCTTAAAGGAAAGACGGGGAACTACGGGACAAGGAAAACACGGGCGACTCAGAGACCGTAGGAACGCACATGTAGGAGCGCATATGACCGGTGGTGATCACCGATAACCATCACCACCACATCGGTGGTAATCTCCGATATATCACACGCGTATCAGTGTGAAGACACCTCGCGGTAGACCATCCTCGCCAACTCGTTTAGGTCCGTCTCCCAGTTGGGTATTGTGTCCGGGTGATGTTACATCATGCCCGGCATTCCCTGCGGCATGCCCTGTGGCATGCCCTGCGGTTGGCCCTGGCCTGCGCGCAACGACGACTTGCCTGCCTTCAAGAGCTCGTCACAGAGCAAAAGGTTGGACGCAATGCCGGTGGCGGCCAGAATGGCGTTGCGCACCACACGGTACAGGTCCCACACGCCCTCGAGCGCCGGGTCCATGGGGTCGCCTGACGCCAAGTCAATGCCCACGGTGTGGCCGTCGGCAATCTCGTCCTGGCACGCAGACACCGTCTCCAACACGTCCAAGCCGGCGTTGGCGCACAAGGTCTTGGGCACCACGAGCATGGCCTCGGCAAACGCCTTGATGCCCGGCTTGGAGCGGCCCTTGACCGACTTGGACGTGGCCAAGTGGTCGTTGACCGCCAAGAAGAACGCGCCTGCGCCCGGCACAATCAGGCCGTCCTTGATGACGTTGGCCACCGCACGGAGGCCGTCGCGCACCGCGTCCTTGGTCTGCTGCAACGCGTGGTTGGTCAGGCCCTTGATGAGGATGGTGGCGGAGTGCGCCGCGGGGCACTGGGTGATGTAGGTGAACTTGTCCTCGCCGATGCTCTCCTCGTACACCAAGCCACTGCGGCCCAACACCGCAGGGGTCAAGTCGTCCACGGAATTCTGGGCCTCGCCGCCCACGATCAACTGCAACCGCTCCATGTTTCTGCGCTTGGCGCGGCGCAACGCGAGGATGTTGTGCTTGGCCAACACATCCAAGGACATGGGGTCGATGCCCTTCTGGTTGATGATGACAAAGCCGGTGTCGCCGTGGAGCGCGCACACCTCGTTCTTCAACTCGATGATCTTGGCCAACTTGGCGTCGACAAACCGGCGCTCCGACGCCACCAACTTGTCGCGCTGCTCCGCCAGCGAGTAGAAGAAGCCGGAGTTGACCTCGGTCTTCTCGTACTCCAACGACACGTTCAACGTCAACACAAACGCATTCTCCACCCGTCTGGGCATGTCGGGGTGGCGCGCGCCGTGGTCCAACACCAACCCTTGCACCAACGCGGTGTCGGTGACGCGGCCGTGCTGCATCGTCATGATCTCCACCATGTGGAGGTCCAACTGCGCCGGGGCGTCGCCCTGCACCGCCAACACCGCGTCCGTGACGATCGGCGCCAACACGTCCGCCACCTCGGGCGTGACCTTGGTCGCGACCGACGTTCTCGCCACCTGGAGCAAGAACTCGCGGTCAAACGCGGTCTTGTCGGTCTTGAACCCGGCCAAGAACTGCAACAGCGCCTCGCGCGCGCTCTCGAACCCGTCCACCAACACCCGCGGGTGCACCCCTTCGGAAATGTACCGTTCCGCCTGTTTCAACAACTCGCCCACCAAAAGCACCACGGTGGTGGTGCCGTCGCCGGTGATCTCGTCCTGCGCGGTGGCCGCACGTGCGATCATCACCGCGGTGGGGTGCTGGATCTGCATTTCCGAGAGCAACACCTTGCCGTCTTTGGTCAACTTGAGGTTGCCGGATCCGTCCACCAAGAGTTTGAGCGTGCCCTTGGGGCCGAGGTTGGAGGCCAACACGTTTTGCAAGCCTTGCGCGGCGGCAATATTGACTTGGAGCGCCTGGTCGCGTCTCAACGACTCCGCCTGGGGGTTAAGGAGCTGGATGGAAGACGACATGGGGTTGGAGGTTTTTTCGGGCAAGGTTTTTGGTGCGAGGCTGGGGTGCGCGGAATGGGAGGCACGGGTGGGAGACCGGGAGGACGAGAATGAAGAGAGGAAAAGCGAAGAGACAGAGAGGAAAAGCGAAGAGACAGAGAGGAAAAGCGAAGAGACAGAGAGAAGCGAAGAGACAGAGATATGTGTCAATGATGGTGGAGGCAGAACTTTGGTGTGGACTGTTTTTGTTTTTCTGCTGTTGTACTGAGGTGCGAATGGCGATGTGCAGACATCGGGAAGGGAACCATGCACGAGATAAGACTGTGGAGTGATACCATAGACGCTGAGACTTGGTCGTAGATTGTCAGGTGGTTCAGAAAGGAATATCCATCTCGTTGTCCCCCATCTTTTCCACCACATTGTCCATCCGATCACCGAGTCTGTCTGTCCTCTACTGTATGCCCTACCTTGTGCCGTGTAATTATTTCCCGTAGTGTAATCGGTGCGGACGACACCTTTACCATATCACGTTTCGTAGCCACACAAATGGAATGGCGTGACGATTTTCTTGGATGGCAGATTTGACTGTGGTACATTTGCACCTTTTCCCGTTTTTTGCATTCCGCGCACTTCTCTTTCAAAATCGGTTTCTCTTGTGTGAGAACAAATATCGGTCAGTAATGGGCCCAGCACACTATGCCTGATCTACTTGCCTACTGTAAAAAATTCACCTGTGCGATGACAGTTCTGCGCCTAGACACAGCTACCCCGTAGCTTTTCCTGTTATAAATCGGTCCCTTGGCCCAGTTGGTTAAGGCGTGGTGCTAATAACGCCAAGATCAGCAGTTCGATCCTGCTAGGGACCATTTCGGGCGTGTGGCGTAGTTGGTAGCGCGTTCCCTTAGCATGGGAAAGGTCTCGGGTTCGATTCCTGACTCGTCCATTTTTTTGCATTTCCCAATCACTTGGTGAGTTCACGGTGACCCTGCCGTGCAACTTCCCCCAATGCTACCTAAATACTACATAGTCCTCTAGATGACATCTCTTCTCCTGCGCTATATACTCTACTGGGCAATTCTAGGCACAGCTCCACCCGGAGAGTCCGCAAGCCTTCCCGTCAACAACTCCACACCGTCTTCCGTCACAAGCATCATGTGCTCGAACTGAGCCGAATACTTCCCGTCTTGGGTGGCCGCAGTCCAAGAGTCGGGCCACGTGAGGTCTCTATAAGTACCCAAACAGATCATAGGCTCGATAGTAAACACCATGCCCGGCTTGGCCACACCGATGGCCTTGTTCTTCGCATAGTGCGGAATGTTGGGTTGACAGTGGAACAACGTGTTGATACCATGACCACAGTAGGTTCTCACCACCGAGCAGCCGTTTTTCGTGGCGTGCTCTTCAATC
Source organism: Clavispora asparagi (assembly GCA_030573135.1). Lineage (NCBI taxonomy): Eukaryota > Fungi > Ascomycota > Pichiomycetes > Serinales > Metschnikowiaceae > Clavispora > Clavispora asparagi. Next base: position 23,768 of record JAJMCU010000100.1, on the reverse strand, counting down.
GCATTGCCCAAGTTGCGGAAAATCAACCCCGGCTTCACCATGCTGATGGCCAAGTCCAAGCACTCCCGCGTGGTTTCCACCAAACGCACAATGTCTGGGTCGCAACGGGCCTTGTCTCCCACGTAGTATGTCTCGTTGAGATCCGAGTGGAACCCGTTGAGGTAAATCGACACATCCAAGTTGATGATGTCTCCGTCCTGCAAAACGGTCTGGTCGGGGATTCCGTGACAGATCACCTCGTTGACAGAGGTACAGAACGATTTGGGGAAGTTGTAGTAGTTGAGCGGTGACGGGTACGCATTGTACGCCATACATTCCTTGTGCAAGATGGCATCGAGCTCATCGGTGGTGATGCCCGGCTTGATGTACGATGCGGTTTTGTCCAAAATCTTGCGCGAAATGAGTCCGACCTTGCGGATCTTCTTGATTTGGGCCTCGGTCAAAATGGTGATCTTGCCGGTTCTGTCATTGAGAATCTCACTCACCGGTTTTCCGTTTTGGGCGTAGTCCGGTCTGGCAATGTTTTCCGGGACCCGCCGCCGTGGAGTCAAAGGGTACGTGGCGCGCAATTTGCCCGAGTACTCAAAGTTGGGAAAGGGGTCAAAAGGTTTGTTGTCTTCAGCTGGGTGCACCGCTTTGTGCACCGACCAACCGGATCTAAAGCAGGTTTGGTCACAGAAAACCGCATCGGTTCCGTTTTTCAAACACACGGGACATTTGAGAGCGGAATCGGTGACTTTCCCACACAGTGGGGCGCAGCATACAGGTGGAGCCGTTTTCGCCATGGCGTTTTTTTTTTTTTTCAAACGGGTGGAGGTTCTACAAGTATGGTGGAGTGAGATTTTTCTATTGTCATCGACCTGCATACACTCGGATCGACCGTGCCGGGGTATGGCTATACACCCAAGTTTTCCGGCCCGAAGCTGTTGGGCAAGAGCTGGTCCAATGTCATCAAAAGCTGCTTCTGGCCGTCTCCGGAAAACATGTAAATCGGCACGGTGGGGCCAAACTCGCGGATCACCTGACGGCATATTCCACATGGGGTAATTGGCTCGTTTTGGTCGCTGGAAATGGCAATGGCTCGGATCTTCCGCAGGCCCTCCATCACCATCCGAGTGATGGCGGTTCTTTCGGCACAGATGGCGGCGCCATACAGAGCGTTCTCCACATTGGCCCCGGTGATCACGTGACCCCCATCGACAAGAATGGCACATCCGACGCTGGCGTTAGTAAGAAATCCTGGTTTAGGTGTCTAGTGGTGCTCCAAGAGTAGCATTTGAATAATCGCCCCAGTGCACATTGACCAGTACAATCTGGTGGCGCGGTTCATAGAAAACGTACCGGAATTTGGAATATGGGGAGTAGGAGAAGTTGCGGGCTGGAGTTAGTGGGATGGACCGAGGAGAACAGCGCTAAGCTGCGGAACGAATCCACATACCTTTAAGAGCCTCTGCTTTGAGGCTGCTAAGCTCTTCTGCTGTGATGGACATTTATGGCGAAAAAGGAATGGAGATGATGTTAAGAGCGTGCGCACCCGTGCCTCATTCTTGATATAGTGGGTGGTACTGATGGTCAGAAACAAAAGCCAACAAGACTGGCGCCTGGACAAAGCGGAAAGTAACTCTTAAGAGAGCAGTGGAAAATCAAGGAGAAACTAAATATTTGTTCTAAGTCGAAAGAAGAGAGAGGCTGGGTGCTTTTCCAACTCCGCATATTTGCAGTAGCGCTGGGCATGCCATTCCAATTTCACCTGTCCTCAATGGCTTACCAAGGGCCCAATTGATATTCATTCATCGTTTCTAAACTTGTTTAATCTCATTTGTACCCTTTTTCTTCAAATTCCCTAACCTCCTTTAGACACTGTACGTTTTCATTTCTCAATCGCGACATTCTCAGCCGCAAGAACCCGTGCTGGCTACAAGTGGCACTGTGACAAAAATAATCGGTAAATGCGCCGTGTAGAGTCCAGAGAAAATAAGGAATGTTGTTTCATTCGTACCCGTAGATGAAGTTAAATTGCGTGGTGGTGAAATGCAACAATGATACTGCTGGTTGGGCAATCGGAGCCGGACGGTTCAAATTATTTTGTGCTTTTGTACCAGAACCGGGATTTCCCAACAAGGTCCCTGAAGTTGGTTTCGATGACCCTTGTTCGATCGGCAAATGAGTGACGGTTGGATTTTGTTTCTTACCCCAACCCATCCGTATTTCCACCTTGTCTATCGACAAAAGTGCGGCGGAATGTCAAATTCGCTGTAATCGGAATTAAGTGACTTCGCCTCTCGATGGAATGCATGGCGGCTGGTCATGATATTCACAGTCTAAACGGGATTTAAAGATCCACAGGACCAGAATAAGCGACATGTGTGCTTGTTCTGCATACCGCAGGAGCCGTATGTGAAATATACGAGTAGTATGGCTAAACCATAACGAGAATGTCGTCGTAAGAAAATAATTCGTTTACGAGACAATTATCCAGCACCATATACGAGTATCATGAAAAACTAGAGCTGTATATATAACTGTGCCTCAAGCGGGCAATAATATTGTGACAATATCTAGACGGTGATTTAGTAGCGACATTTCTACAATTCGTCAAACATCTCGAACGCAACAATACCAAAATTCCATCTACACACTTTAGAATGCACAGGCGCTTTAATCTGATTCTTTTTTTTTTTTTTTTTTTTTTTGACCTTAGGTCAGGGATCGAATAATCCCAGGCTTCCGTATCTGGAAATGCCTTATACTCTGTTGAAACTCCTGTGAACATTCGGATTTAAGGAACAGTCGTGCCAGGTCTCTCTGCCCTTTCAAAGACATTTTTTTCACCCACGTATGTATGCCCAGATTTTACAGAACGGGAAACATTACGCGCTTTCCAACGATCGGAAACCAGAAAATTCCGTCTTGATGCTTGTTCTAGCCTAACCTTGTTATTGATGGTGCTGAATACAGGTTTTCGAGCCAAGTGCGATTTCCAGTATGACACAGTCGAAGTAAACATCCGTGCATTCTATTTTAGCAACCGCCGATTTCGACGATTGAAGACGGCTCAACAATTTTATCTCTTCGCTATTCACAAACATGGTGCTTCCTCTTAACGGTTAAATCTAATCGGTGTGGGAGGACAGTACACCATGCAGGATAGAAAATATCAACAATGGTCAAGCAAATCCTCGTTCTACAACAACAAAATTGGCCGAGTTTATACCAACACAGCAAATTTGGCTGCAAAAATAGACCTGGGTTTCGACCGCATTATATAAAGGCGGCGTTTCCCGTTGTTGTGACTGAACACAAATCACTAGAAGCGGGCGTTTGCTGCAAATTCCACCTGCACGACTACGTCACGCCCCGCCAGTATCACATGTCGTTTACTGCACATACGTAGCTTTTGATCACGTGGCACATTTCTCGTGACCGTCATGACATCATATGTGAATCCAACTGGTTTCACCATCAGCACTCAGGGCGCCATGGCTTCGCTCTACTTCTTGCGACATGGAACGCGCGCTGACCACGCATCTGCGGGTGATTTGCCGCTACTTCCGAACACCCTTGACTATGACCCTCTGGTGGCCGAATCTGCCCGGGTCCAGATGGAGGAGGCTGCGGCGCAAATCTGCGCCCATCCGCCGCCATCCGACATCAAACACACGGTAGCGGTACATTTTAGTCCCTATTTACGGTGCAGCCAGAGTGCTGATATGCTTGCACTGGAGGTGGCTCGACGCCAGCCCCAGTCGAAGATCCAACTCCTCTGTGATTTCGGCTTGAGTGAGTGGATACACGACAAAATGACAAACCCTCCCCCGTTTGCGGATCTGACCGAGGCCTATAAGATGTACGTCCCAAATGTGCGTCAGCTCAAAAACAAACGGATGTGTCTGAACTTCCGCCCAACCACCCAGCTAGGTCCTTGGAACGAGGCGGGGTTGCTGTTCTCCCAATATCTGACCCGATCCAAGAGATACTTGGAGCGTCTACTCGCAACATATGCGGAACAGCCACACGTCACAGTGGTGGTGGTGGGTCATGGCTACGGTATTGCAAATTTCATGCTGTTCTTTCTTGGACGACCTATCTTCGAAGAGATCCCGGAGGGTGGTGTCAACGAGGCGCACCGTGACGAAAACGGCACGTGGACATTGAGCAGAGACTGCTTGTGTATTTTAGAACGCGACCTCGAGACCCAGGCGACGCTTAATTTGGACGAAGATATTGTCTACTACAAAACCAACTTTGTGCGGCGCGAAGAGGTGGATGATAATAAGCAATTTCCGGCAATTGGATTCGGCGGATTAAAGCCGCGGCTGTCCTTTCGCGCCCAGGCGCCTGAGGCTATCGCATCTGGTACATCAACATTTGACCCCAGCAATCCACGGGCACACGGCGGTAATCCCCTTTGCCCAGGTGCCGTCACCTGGACCCCACAGTCAATCAATGCCTTTAAAATCAAAAACGAGTTTCGCATGAAGGTCATGAACGACGACGCCTTCAAGCGCGCATTTGACATTACAAAGCTGCCCAGTCTGCCCGTCACTCCAGAAGTGTCGCCGCGACTGGCACCTTCGCGTATCAATTCCACCATCGACCTTGCCAAACTCAATTCTAACGAGGAGATCTTTCACCCGCTTCGATTGCGCTACGCTCTGGCACTGGATATCCCAGTACATTACCTCAATCACAAGGTGTACTCGGCTAGCAACAGTAACTCTGCCGTCAACCTGCGGGCCAACTCGTCCGCGAATTCTCGGGTCAACTTGGTAGGAGGTAACTCGACCACCAAGATCAACTTGGGTGGCACAGGGTCAGTAGGCTCTCTTTCACCCGAAGATGGCGACCTGGCTAACATAAATGATGTCATAAGCAGTCTTGCTCGCGTTCGCTCTCTCCAACGCCGTCGTGCCCAGCTGCCGTTTGACGTGATCGAAGAACACAAGCCACTGCTGCCGCCGCCTCGTCGGCCTGCAGCGACTGGGGCAGGCTCCCGGCCGCGGCGCACTAGCAGTACGCTTCGGTTTATCCCCACTATCGAGAGCAGCCGCGTGTTCAATCTTCAGTCGGCATCAAGCTCCGATGATTCGGACAGCGAAGAAGAACGTCCAGAATTTACATGGTTTGGTAAAAACATCTGACACAGATAGTCCAGCTTATTCGCTTTCTCATACACACACATACACCAGTTGCGTGACCGATTCTGGCTACATTTTATACATACAAACTACTCGAATCGTTTTCCCACTGAGTTTATAGATGGTTCCGTGAATGGTTCAAAATACACATACATATATGACCGAGCACTCGTACTATTATACCCGTGTACACCTTGTACTTTTAGATGAAGAGCCATATCGGTTTTGGTTCCATTTGCCTTTTCGCACCCAATAAACATTTGCCGATGTAACCAAATCACAACTCCTACCCAACAATATGGCATTTAAATAATGAAGTTATTACATGCAAGTTTTTGAAATTCCCTATATAAACCATTTTATACGCCTTAAACAATGATCTCCAATTATAGTAACCTCGATCGCAGCTCTCTTTGTAGCATGGCACTGCTGAGTACGTTTATATACCTTCTCCAAAATTTCACTCAATGAATTATTGTTCTTATTTTATTTTCAATGACTTCAACCCAAATGCATCTTCTCTTCTATATTACAACTTAATCCCCCTGCTAGTAAAATCCTAGAGCAACTCATCTCCTGTTTCCGGTCCCCTCCCCGACACTTATCGTAATGGCCTGCACATATACCACCTCCACAATCGCTATCAAGTACTTTACTACTGCTGCTTCATTCGCCATTCCGGCCCAATATGTCTAATGCTGACGTTTTGGTACCCGTAAATGACAGTATATCCTACCTGTCGAATACTGCCAATTTTGGCTTTTCCAAACATCTCGCAATCCCCATTTCCATCAAAATATGCTATCTCCGCCCCACCAAACCCCATCCACACAAAATTGCCTCCAGTTCGGCCAAATACAGAGACGCTTCGGTGTTCCAGAAGCTTCTGGACATTTCTGCTAACTCTGATTTGTTTGTGTCGGCGCAGGTGTTTGACCAGATTCACAATGCCCTTTCTCTTCCAGTACAAACACCATACAAGGCGTTTTCCAACAATAAGCGGGTGTGGAACTCTTACATCAAACTTCCAGTGAACTTTAACCAGGTGAGCTACGGCGCCTATATTCAATTCACCCTTTTTGAGGTTGTTCGGACCACAGCTGTGGTATTTGGCCTGGGCCGTTTGTCATTGTTCAACCACACCACTGGAACGCTCCGAAAGGGGTCTCACAAGGTAGGGATTGGGGCTGACGATGTGGAGGTGGATTACACCGACTTAGAAGGGATGACTGATCTCGAGAAAAGCGTTGTGCTGTATGAAAATGGCGAATTTACCCGTAGCTCGTGGTTAGACAATCTCACTATGCCCATGGTGGATAAATTACGAGTCCTGGCTGCTTCAGCGGCCAAGTCTACCCCCAGAAACATTGATGCAGACAAGTTTCCCTACCAGCTTTATATGGAGCTTCCAAACTTTTCTTTGCCCATCGTATATCTGGATATCACCTTTTCTCTGGCCAATGTCATTTTTCTGAACGACTATATGGACTCAACTAATCCTGTTCCTGCCAGTGCAACTGTGATTATGAATAGTATTTCAATTGACCCGCTGGGGGGGCTGGAACGAGCCAAAGTGTACGATCCCGACTTTGATGCTCAGGCAATTCAGAAATACAACAATATCGAACTTACAGAAGCCCAGGCGGTTCTTCCTCGTGGAACGGGTGCAATTGTGCCAACCACTGAGGAAGCTGATCCTATCGAACGCAAGTTCCAGACATTGGCGACGAATATCAACAACACTTCTCTTCTTGATAAAGAAGTAAAGCCATCGCCGCACATGCGTGATGAACTCTGGAAAATCTTGAAAATGCCGTCGAGCGCTATTCTCTCCGACCACGAGAAATCTCTCTTGTGGAAATTTCGATATTACTTTTCGAAAAACCCGGACGACCTGGCGGCAGCGGCCCCGCTGCAGACTACCAAACATTTTTTGTCCAAGTTTTTCAAGTGCTTTAACTGGGAGAATGAATACGAGCTCGACCACGCCTTTCAGGAAATCTTTCCCCTTTGGGCCGTTGATACCATTGAAATTGGAGATGCGCTAGAACTTTTAAGCAACAACTTTGATCCGTATACGTTGACTGCTGCGTTGCGGCGCAGAATGGTGACCAATACTAGTGCCAAAGACATAAACACCAACGAGGAAAAAAAAATCGACAAGATCTTCAAGTACTCAAAAAAACTCCGGATGTTTGCCGTGGACAGAATCCGCTTGGCCAGTGCTGATGAACTACTCCTATACTTACTTCAGTTAGTACAGGCACTCAAGTACGAATCACTTCTGACAACCAAGGATGCGCCTTTGAGCGAAGCTCCTCTCGCTCAGTTTTTAATTGATCGTTCGGTAGAAAGCGGCTCCCTAGGCAATTTTTTCTACTGGTATGTGAAAGTGGAAAACGAGGACCAGCTCAAGAACGGGGAAGCCGATGATCTGGGTCATTCTATCTACTCTGTGGTGCTCAACACGTACATTGAAAGGTTGAAGCAACACTGCCAGGCGACAAAGCTGCCAGAGTATAAGTACTTAAAGAGGCAAATTGCGTTCATCAAAAAGCTAACCAGTCTCGTTGAACTTCTCCGGACAACGTTCAAAAAAAACGAGGCTACAAGCAAGAAAAAACAGTTTCTTCAGGAATACTTGGCCGACAGCTCTAACGAAATGGTCAAGTTTTCTGATCCGTTTCCTCTTCCACTTGACCCATCTGTTATGGTGTGCGGATGCTATCCCGCCGAATCGTCGGTTTTCAAGAGTTCTTTGGCTCCGTTGAAGATCACCCTCAAAACCGTGTTGAACCACAAGGAAAACCACCCCCAGATGTCACAAATATTTGGTACGAAGAAGCAAAAGCATGGAAAGTATGCGCTCATGTTCAAGATCGGCGATGATCTTCGCCAGGATCAGTTGGTCATCCAGATTATCACGTTGATGGACCAGCTTCTCAAGAACGAAAACTTGAACTTGAAACTCACTCCGTATAAGATTTTGGCCACAAGTCCAATCGCAGGGTTGATCCAGTTCGTTCCCAATGAAACCTTGGATGAGGTTCTTGCAAAGAACTACGACACCGGAACCTCTGCTCCCAGAATAGGAACAAATGTGGCGTCTAACGGAATCTTGAATTATCTTCGTCTAAATAGTCACAAACCATCAGAAGAAGACCCCGAACCGGAAGATATTCTTGGTACCGATACCATCTCCAGTGCCATGCCTCGCCGATATACTATTAGCTCTGATTTGGGTGTTTCGGGTACGCTTATGGATAATTACGTCAAGTCGTGTGCTGGATACTGTGTGATCACGTATATTCTAGGAGTTGGCGATCGTCATTTGGATAACCTACTTCTTTCGCCCAACGGAAAGTTCTGGCATGCTGATTTCGGATACATCTTGGGCCGTGATCCCAAACCATTTCCTCCCCTCATGAAACTCCCGATCCAGGTTATTGACGGTATGGGGGGCATGAACCATGAGAATTATAACATTTTCAAAAGCTACTGCTTCATCACCTACACCACGCTCCGCAAAAATAGCAACTTGATTCTCAACTTGTTCCAGTTGATGCTCAACGCGAACATCCCGGATATTCAAATTGATCCGAAGCGAGCGGTGGAAAAGGTGCAAGAGAAGTTTGCGCTCGAGATGACAGAAGAAGAAGCGATATTGCATTTCCAGAATCTTATCATAGACAGTGTGAATGCGGTATTGCCGGTGGTGATTGATACACTTCACAGTTTGGCCCAGTATTGGCGGGCGTAGAAAACATGAATTCTTGGAACTGCAATAAACTTTTCATCCAATAAAGGTGGTAAAAGTAAAGTGCTATGAATGTATATTGCACAGAAATCATTGCCCTGACCTGAGGTGCAATAATGACCAAGTGGTACTTTGAACCAAGAAACTTGAGATATAGAATCTATTAATGCATCCATACTCTCATGAACGAAGTATTTTTTACGTCACATTATGATTCAGTCCTTTCACACATTTACTCGGCTTTTTGTCTCATTGGCAGTTTCCACCAATCTCTTCCAGCTCTCCACGCCATCGTAAACACCGCTGAAAAGAATCCCCAAGGAGGGAAAAGTGCCAAGGCTTTCCAAAAAAATCCCGGCACCAACTCAGCCATCACCTTTTCCACCTCTTTGCCCAACTCCTCCAACGAACCATCATTGAGAAGCACCCGGTCTGCTCTCCTAGCTCGCTCGGCCGATGAAAGCTGGCTCAGAATTCGCTTTTCCGCGTCTTCTTCCGACAACTCAGGATTGCGAAGCAAAAGTCGTTTCAACTGAGTCTTGTCATCACACGCAACTGTCAATGTGGCTCCACATACACGATCGAGTCCTGCCTCGAATAAAAGGGGCACATCAAGCACTGCTGCCGCATTTCCTTTGAGAAAGAGCCAAAACACCTGGCGGGCCATTTCTCGTTTGACTGCGGCATGAACTATCTTGTTCAAACGCTTAAGACGCTCTTTATTTCCAAAAACGGCCTTGCCGAGCTCAGTCCGGTTCAAAGAGCCGTCAGAATTGACTAAATCGGGAACAGCGCCACCAAACGCTTCAACCACCTGTTTATATGCTCGAGTTCCGGGTTCGACAACCTGACGAGCGATGGTGTCAGCATCGACCACCGGAATGCCCAAAGCAGAGATTTTTTGCGAAACGGTGGATTTTCCACTGGCAATTCCGCCGGTAAGACCTATAATAAGCATGGGGTGGGGTTATCAGTGAGATCAGTGAGATGCAAGTGCGCGATAACTGCCGGTCTTCCATTTAGAAGAACGGAGAACACAGAGTTCTGGAAGATTTCAGAAGACTTTTCAGGACCTTCAAAATACAAATGTCTCTAAATAAACCATTGATTGCCGAGGTTTTCAACTTATAACATACTTCGACTTTTTCCACTACTTCGATTGTAAATTACGTCTGGCCCAAAGACACCCGTACCTCCCATTACTGTGGCCGTTCAGGCTCCACAGGGTGAAACATTGCAGTGAAATGGCAAGAATTGATGATTTGTGGTGATTTGTTTTTCTCTTTCATCTCCTTGTCAATTCACTCATAACCACCCTTGGCTTTGAATGTGGGCGATGACCCGAATCGTGGGGCAGAGAGTCACGTGCGATCATCGCGAACTGTCACTTGAGCGGTACTAGCCTGATCTTCACTTCATTTACTGACAGATTAGATTGTTGAAAGATAGCGTGAAGATTACCGGAACACTTCAACTGAAACTATTAGAACGGCATTAATATCAAGAATACTGAAGCACAGTGCAAGATACTATCCAGTGTTACCACTATCAATACTACCAATACTACCAATACTACCTATACTACCTATACCAATACTTGCACCAACAACACGACCTATAATATCAATAGTTCCCACAACTGCCAATACCGCTACTGTTGTCCTTTCCCGTATACTAATCGCTGATATCGTTACATCCACCACTACACTGCTGGCCATCCCATATTAAACATATACACCTGTTTCCATGTCAGTTCACATACTCGGCGCCGGCGCTATGGGCTCACTCGTGGCACATGAGCTTGCTCTCGGCACTCGACTTACTCCTACTCTTCTTCTCCGCAACTCAGCGCGTGTTGACGCCTACAACCAGGCCGGACGGGCGATTTCAGTGCTCCGGAAGAATGGAGGCGAAGTTTCTGCATCACGGGTGGGAATTCCGGCGTTGTGTCGGCCCCCAATGGATTCCCATGGGAACCCGCAACATATAGACCACTTGGTGGTTGCCACAAAGGCCCACGCAGTGACAAAGGCGCTCAAACCGTACGTGAAACACCTTCTGGCCGCAAGCACTGTGGTTCTTCTCCAGAACGGCATGGGTGTGGCGGCAGAGGTTCAGGCCACCCTTTGGCCGCAAAAAACCGATATGCCAGTATTCTTCCAGGCTATCAGCACACACGGTGCGTTCAAACTGACGCCGACGGTAGTGAATCATGTGGGGTTGGGTGCGCTCACCATGGCGCGGCTCCCACTAGCCGAACCGGGGTCTGGCTCTGCTCCTGGCCCTGACTCTCATGTGCTTTCTTGCTCTGCTGATTCGTCTACTCTCGCCCAGGCCCTTGTCGAGTCCAGCCTCAACGTCTCGTGCGTTCCCTACCAGCCGTTTCTTCTCCGTCAGATGGAAAAGCTCGTGGCCAACGCGTGCATCAACCCGCTTTCGGCTGTGTTCGACTGTCTTAACGGTGATCTTCTTCTTGCACCTAAAACGCTTCCGCTTATGAAACGGGTGGTGCGCGAGTGTGTCGACTGCTTCCGCGCCGAATACCCCGAGCTTGTGCACATCCCGGATGCTTCCACCTACTTGGACAAGGACCGGCTTTTAGCTGCGGTTTTGGACTTGTGTCGTGTCACTGGTTCCAACAGTTCGTCGATGCGCGAGGATCTCCGCCGTCTCCATCGTACTGAGATTGACTGGATCAACGGATATGTGGTGCGCTTGGGTTACGCCCACCGTATTCCCACGCCAACAAACCGCATGTTGATGGAGTTGGTGCAGAGCAAGCTTGCGATGGAGAGAACCAAGGAGAACTTGGCACTTCAGAGGGCCAAGTGACCGCGTGTATATAGACATCATTACGGAGGCATCATTTATGTACTATAGAGTACTAGAGAGATGTTACTCTACTGTGTGTGCCATTCGATACGGTGTATTCCAAGAGAGAGATAGGCATCCATATAGAGACATTCATCGACATTAATAGACATTCATAGACTTCCATAGACATTCATAGACATTCATAGACATTCATAGACATTCATGGACATCCACTCATAGATTACACTCCACAAATTCTCGGTCTAGTTGCCACCTAATACATGCCTCACCTCTGCGGATTTTTAAACTGATGATAATCATAAAAGAAACTTGGGCCCTTGAGGCTCGGTCTAATCTAAACCTCCGTTCTTTCGAGTGTCATACGGGTGGATCCTAAATCGCCGCCTTTTCGGCGATAGAAACGATATTTTGGTGCAACACATTCATGCTCTGTATCTTCCTCGTTGTGTCCTTGTCGTATGTCTGGGTCGATTCCAACTTGCGTCGACTGTCGGCCGAGATTTTATCCAAAATCCGCCGGAGCATGATTTTCAGTTTCTGCTCAAAAACAGCGCCATCGCTCACACCTTCCACCAAAGCCTTGAGTTTGCGAGATGTGTGAGGTTCACTTTCTTGTAGCGTAGCCAATGCAATTTCGGTACGGAACGACATCCCTTCCATACTTACGGTGTAGTCGCCGTAGTAGCCCACTTCCTTAAGAAACGCGACATGATTCGGGCGGAGTAGAGGCAGAATGAAGTCGGTGATGTCAATAAAATTCCACTTGTTCTGCGGCAACGTAAAGCCGTACTCACAAAGAAGAAATTCGTTGGAATGGGGCCCGTAACTGAAGAACAATTCGTCGCCCGGACGATACGAACAAGAAGTGAGCACGTGGAACCCATGGGAGTCGATCTTGATGCCACATTGGTCCTCATTCAGATGGTTGAGGAAATCAACATACGGCGCCATGGTGAAGTTATCTGCCGAGTCCTTTGCCTGGGGAATTTCCATGTAGAGACAACGAGAATTGATACACATCCACGCCCAGAGAAAGCTGGCGCGGTCAATATAGCCCCGCGGGTCCAATGCACTCACCACACCCCAGTCCTTTTCAAAACGGGCCAAAACTGCTTCCGAGTGTTTTTTGGCCGAGCGAGAGAGCATTCGCCAAAGCGTATCGCACTGGGGAACGTGTAAAACCCGCCACACAACTGGAGCGAGGGCCAACTCCTCAATTGACGGAAGCATATCGATAAACGGCTTCCAGAATGACGCTTTCTCTCTTTTGCGCTCAAGCACCAAGAACATTCCGAGGAGCTGGAACGATGAGAGCCCTAGTAACGTATCAAGGTCCCAAAGGGAATACAACTCCGTTACCGGATCCGAAGGTGTGGAGGGAACGTGAACGTTAAGGTAATGAGGCTCTGCCAATGTGACCTTGGGGTTGAATTTGGTGATGTGGGCCACTGCAGTGGAGAAGTTCAACAAGAACGACCCGGGAATCCGAACAAGCTTTTCTCGGGCAGAGATGGGGGACTCAGCGTAGATACCACGACCGGAATTTTGCGCATCTTTCACGCTGATTTTGGGAGAGATGAATGCTCCTCCTTCATGTTGATCGGTGTTGCCACCAAGCCACTTTGTTAGGGCTTTGAGTTTGGTGTCGATGTTTTCCATGGGTGGTATACGATACAGTGCAGAGAGTGCGCGGACTGGATGTACTAGCCGTACTGCCACTGTGGATCCAATGAATGAGGCGTTAGAGTTGATTGAATTACTAAACGGGTTGATGACAATGTTGAAGAAACCATTTTGCGGGATAAATCTCGAAAAAACATATGTAGATTCTCCTTATCTCGGCCAGTTTTGCATTCGTACGGTGGATGTTGCTCGCATGAACCAAGTGCGACTGGCGTGGAACCACCCACCAGAAGCGCGCACAAATTAGTTCAGGTACAGATTACCCCAGGAAAGAAGAATGGGACAAAACTGAAGGACAAAGAAGAGAAATCAAACCACACACTTCTTCCCAATCAAAAGAAAAAGCAAAAACAACCCATGCACGTGCAGCAAACAAATGCGGCGTTGGCTTTTGCAGCCACTTTGTGCCCGGGGTATAAATACGCACCCGCCGCCCGGTTTCTCACCGCCTCACCTGTATTACTGCACCACGCGCTCTACCGTGCGCACTTAGGCGCACTCTCACGCATAGGTTTCTTCAGCCTCCACCGTAACTCCACCAGCGCTTGGCCGTCCCCTCACTCAGCCCCTGCCATCCCATGAAAGTGCTCTGTGTGGCGGAGAAGAACTCCATTGCCAAAGAAGTGGCCAACATTCTTTCCGGCGGGCGTCTGCGCACGCGAGACTCGTCCTACAAGTTCGTGAAGAACTATGACTTTGTGTACAACTTCCCCGCCCTCGGCCCATGCAACGTCACCATGACCGCGGTGTCGGGCCACATCCTCGGCACTGACTTCGGTCCGGAATACGCGTGGGGAAAATGCCCGCCCGGCCGCTTGTTTGACGCGCCGTTCGTGACCAAGGTGTCGCAAGACAAAGACAAGCGCAGCGAGCGCATCCAGGACAACATCATCAAGGAGGCGCGCACCGCCGACCGGTTGATGATCTGGACCGATTGCGATCGCGAGGGCGAGTACATTGGCTGGGAGATCATGCACGTGGCGCAACTGCGCAACGCCAACATCACGTTAGCCAACACTTGGAGAGCGCAGTTCTCTCACTTGGAACCATCGCACATTATACATGCGGCGCATGAGCCACTCCAGCTCGATATGAAGCTTGTGGAGGCGGTTGACTGCCGCAAAGAGTTTGATTTGCGCGTGGGTACATCCTTCACCCGTTTCCTCACCAACTTGTACAAGAGCAAGAGCCTCGTGGGCGACAAGGACGTAGTGTCGTACGGAACGTGCCAGTTCCCAACGCTCAGCTTTGTGGTGGATCGTTACGTGCGTGTGCGGCGGTTCCGGCCTGAACCGTTTTGGTTTATTGATCTTGTGGTGGACCACAATGGCCAGAAGACCACCTTTGCGTGGTCTCGCAACCGGCTCTTCGACAAGGCGTTCGTGTATGTGTTGTACGCGCAGCTCTTACGATCAAAATTACCCCCGGTGGTGTCACTGGTGGGCACCAAGCCTACGGCCAACTACCGCCCCTTTCCCCTTACCACCGTGGAGTTGCAGAAGTGTTGCTCGCGTTTCTTCCGCATGTCGGCCAAGCAGGCACTTGACGCCGCAGAACTGCTCTACACCTCGGGTTTTATCTCCTATCCAAGAACGGAGACCGACAGTTTCCCTGAAAACATGGACCTCCGGTCATACGTGTCCAAGCAAGGACAGGACCTGCGATGGGGGCTGTACGCAAACAGACTTACGACGGAGAACCGGTTTCGCCACCCCCGTGGTGGCAAGCATGATGATAAAGCACATCCTCCGATCTACCCCGTGAAGTACGCTAACGTGGATCTGTTGACCGGCGACAAGAAAAAGGTTTACGAGTTTGTTGCCCGGAGATTCCTCGCGTGCTGCTCTGACGACGCGCGTGGCTTCCAAACCAGGGTGGAGTTGACGTGGTGCTCGGAGAAGTTCTCTGCATCTGGCATCCAGGTAACCGAACGAAATTTCCTTGACGTTTATCCCTACACCGACTGGAAGTCATCTGCGCAGCTTCCAGAATTTCGTGACCGAGAACTGGTCAAACCTCACAGCTGCAAGATGAAGGAGGGAAAAACAACCGCACCCAACTACATGACTGAGACAGAGCTCATTGCGCTCATGGACGCTAATGGAATCGGCACCGATGCCACCATTGCCGAGCATATTGACAAGATCATTACGCGCAACTACATTTCGCGGCGGAAACAAGGCAAAACCGAGATTTTCATCCCCACATCGCTAGGCATCTCGTTGATTCAGGCGTTTGATGCCATCCTTATTGACCGTATATCTCTCTCCAAGCCATTTTTACGCCGTGCTCTTGAAGGGTTTCTCCAAAGAATTGCGCGCGGCGAAACCACGAAAAATTTGGTGATCAATCAGCTCTTACCCCTTTACAAAGAGGCGTTTTTGGAAAGCAACCAAAAGAGCCGCGTGATCCTCGAAACGTTTGCCGAAACGAACAGGCAGTTGGATAGTGGGGCCCTCTAATGCTGATTGCTACTTCACTGGCCAAGTGCATGCCACCCGTACCTCACATCGGTACACCATGAGAATCGACCTCAGCGTTTTCCTACACACTCCACAACTGTCTTCTTCACCAGTGTTTCGTCATGCTGTCGGGCACAGTGTGCAAATTCTACCAGAGTGGTAACTGCAAATTCGGAAACAGATGCAAGTTTCTACATACCAATGCGGGTAATTCCAATAACGGGTTTAACGCGCGGCCCAACAAACTGGGCAACATATCTGTCACAACGTTGGATCTTAACGACTACTCGAAGATCCAGCTCGACCCTGCTCTCACTGTTTGCAGTGTTGGCTCTTCTGGAAGCCCTAACCTTATTTCGGGGAGAGACATGTCTACCGAAGAATTAAGATGGCAGTATATGGAAGCTGCCGCCGCAAACAAAATTGAGGATTTCAACCGCATGGTAGACCTCCGAAAGAAGGACATGGCGTACTGTTTTGACTACATAAAAAACCACCGTCAGCAAGCGGTCAATTATCAGCGGGGAAATAATGCCCCCTTCATTCCTCTCACGGTGGAAGCTAGCATGCAACAAATATCGACTCAGGCGCCAGCGAACCCATTCGGCACCAGCGCCTTCGGTGGTGCAGGAGCTTTTGGCTCTGCTTCTTCCGCATTTGGGGCGCCTGCTAAGTCTGCGTTCGGGAACTCTTCTTTCGACTCAGGCACATCTGCATTTGGCTCGAGTAATACTGCTATGGGCTCAGCATTCGGTGCCAGTAATACCACCATGGGATCATCTGCTTTTGGTGCCAGTAAAACTTCTGCCTTTGGGTCGGCAGGCTTTGGGGCGAATGCGCCATCCAGTTTAGGGGCACCTGCTTCGGCCACTACTGGCGGTGCGTTTGGTTCTCAGAGCGGATTCGGCTCCGCCGGTTTCGGTAATAAGACAAATTCTCTGCCATTTGGAGCTGCAGTTCCTTCTTCGTCCGGTAGTTCTGGTTTTGGTTCGGCTGGGTTTGGTGCGCCGGCGCCAGCGGCGAGTGCATTTGGTTCTGCGGCGCCCAACGCGCCCACTCCGGCTGCATCTGGTTTTGGAGCATCTGCATCCGCCCCAAAGTCTACGGGTTTTGGATCAAGCGGCTTCGGTTCCAGTGGTTTTGGCTCCAGCGGTTTCGGTTCCAGTGGCTTTGGCCAAAGTAATACGGCAGGCGCATTTGGACAGGGCTCTTCCACACAATCTAACTCCTCTGGCTTTGGAAGCGCCTCCAAAACCCCATTTGGCATTTCCACCACTGGACCCAACCCATTTGGCTCATCTACCGCTAGTGCAAACCCGTTTGGCCAGTCGCAAACTAGCAATGCATCTCAACCCAGTGCGTTTGGCCAGTCCAATACCGCCCAAACAAATTCTGCATTTGGCCTGAGCAATTCTGATTTTGGGCAAGCTCAGCCATCGGCATTTGGGCAGGCTCAGCCATCTGGTTTCGGACAGAGTACTGCGTTTGGGCAAAGCCAACCCTCTGCGTTTGGTCAATCGCAAACTACCACGACATCAGGTTTTGGATCTCAAGCCACGCCCTCCGCATTTGGATCCGGAGGTTTTGGTACCCAATCTGGGTCTGGTTTTGGCCAGCCCCAAGGATTTGGCGGCCAGCAAGCGCCTGCGTCGGCTGAGGATATCAAGGAGCTTGATGAATTTGATCCAGAAGTAGCCAAAGCGTTTTTCGCCGCAGAGTTCACTTTGGGCAAAGTTCCGGATGTGCCTCCACCGCCCCAGTGCTGTTGAGAGGCTCCGTACATACATTACTATATCATTCCTTAAATAAATAATCTGCATTTTTTTTACTGTTGGGCTAATGGATGGCTGGCGGTGGTAGGTGACAAGATCACATCCTGCATATCTGCGCCGTGTAACATCCCACTACTACTCTGCCAACGGCATGATCTGCATTGAATGCGGTAATCCCGAGATAAAATACCTCTATTCCGAGTATAAGAAGAAGTATATTAAACTTAATATCTGTTTGGAGTGCGGAAAGTTGGTGGACAAGTACATTGAGTACGACAATGTGATTCTCTTTTTGGATGTGCTTCTACTTGAACCACAGGCATACCGCCACTTGGCGTTCAACACGGTGGAAACCCTGATCTTCTCAAACGCCCTAAAGGGCTCTGGAGAAAGCCCCCGCTATAGAAAACTTGTGCGTTACGGATTTCTTCTGGTCCTTTTTGAGGTTTATCTTACTTGGGCCTACGAAGAGAAGAAGACTCAACCCACCAAACTTATGGCGCAGTTATTGGCCATGTCGGTGCTGCATCAGTACTCCTTCTTTGTCTTTCGCCAATTGGTGGAACGGACAACCATGTTTGCCGTCCTCTACTTGCTATTCACCCGAATACTAGGGTGGGGACGCGATCACAACCGCAACTTGCCCGCATCATTACAGAAACCATATTCTGCGTGCGTTTTGCTAGTGACGCTTCTCATTTCCAATGCTGTTCGATACTTGCCTATTATTATGTTAATTTGGCCCTATGACAATGCGCTGGTCGCATCTGCGGCCGTCAACATCTTGGGCTTTTTCAGTACTGCTGAGGGTTTGCGAATTAACACAGGACGGTCTTATTGGGCGGTGTTTTTGGCGGTGGCGGCAGCGGGATTTTTTCTGTTTGCTGTGACGGAGTTGTGTATGTGTGTTTGGATATCAATGGTGTCGCTGCTACCGGCTAGTTTGCTCTGGAAAAGCACGTGTGAGGCGAAAATGGAGAGTGTTCGAACAGCAGTCTCCATGGCGCAGTCAATGGTTTCGTTGGGGTAAGAACTAATGGTTTAAACTGCTGCATGAACTGTTTCCACCCGCTTCCATTGGCAAGGATCATGACCTCTCTTTGCAAGTAGATTGGATCAAGTATTTACGTGCCACCTGCATCACGGTACATTATACGGACACTCGTTTATATCATTCTATCATTACACCGTACTACCCCAAAAAAGTAATCCGCTTCCGGGAAGTGGTGCCGTCGGCTCCCATTAATAACACTTCGTCGTGGTCTACTGCTAGGATCGGCCCGTCGAGATCTCTAACCAAATTTGGATACTCGTACGTCTGGTTGCGTTCTCTGCGCTCATCTAACGTTTGCTGTCTGGTGGCAACTGAAACGGAGGGGAGCAAATCGTGCTCCTCGTCTGGCCCAAACAGATTGTTCTTGATGGAACGCAACGCTATGAAGGTGGAGAGCGGAATGTAATGCTCGTGGAAGTACCAAAGCACAAATGCTGTGAGAAGCGGAAGCGGGATGATCGCCAGCGCGCAGGCGTATGCCTTTTCCGATGCCAATGTTCCGAACATGGTGAGATGGAATATCACAAGCCCTAGCGACACGCGGCGCACCACCAACGGCCACACTTTCCCAGTGTTGTGAGGTGGATGTACACACGCATAGAGAAGTTGGTACTTGAACACAAAGTAGCCGAGCAAGAAGTAGATGAGGCCTGCGGAGAGAATCTTGGTCGAAATCACCGAGTAAGTGATGGTGATGATCAAAATAAGCATGGGCTGGGGAAGCTGGAGGCCAAAGTTGAATACAGGTGGATTGTAGAGGCCGAGGTAGTCGCGAGGGGTTTTGCACCAGAACCAGTTACCAAACGAGTACTTGAGGAGGTTTCCGAGAAGCAAGAGTTTGTAGGGGAAAATGCCGATGCCTTGAAGAATGATGAAGTCAACGTAGAACAAGCTTAGTTCGCGGAGTGACTTGGCAAGCTGGTACGCCAATTGGGTGGTGTCATTAAGGGTGGCAGTCCCGAAAAGCGTGAATACCAAGAACAAGTTGACAAACACATAGAAGAAGTTCTTCAGCACCGACGACAACTCCTCGTCGCCGTGGGAGGTGAACCCCTGGCGCTTGGTGATCCAGATGTAGAAGTACGGCATCACCACGTTGAAAAGGGTGAACACGTAGGGCGGCAAGATTCCGGTGATCAAGTTTTCCGCCCACAGGTGACCCTTTAAAAACTCGCCAAGGGATGGCGCTACCTTGGCGATGGTCTTTATGTTCAAGAAGTTGGTCAAGAAAATCACCGGGAACACCATCATCACTGACACAAGCCCGATGAACATCATGACCATGAAGATGCGCATGTTGCGCTCCCGGCGGGTCAAACACAAGTTGTTCCAGATGATATCGTGTGGAGCCGGCGCCAACTGGGTGATCAAGTGGTTGAGTTTGGGGTCAAGCACCGCCTGGGCCAACATCTGCGCCTGGGCCACTGAATACATCGTGATAAACGCGGTGGACGACGGAGGGAACTCACGGAGTCGGTGTTTGCGGATCTCTTTGTCGATGGTGTCGAGTTTGTCGTTGTCGTAGGAAATGGCGTCGACCAGCGCGCCAAACATCCCAAACCACCCTTTGCGGATTTGGGGGCGGTTCTCTGTAATGTTGTCGAGCACCGCATCCGCTGCTTCGGGTTGGTCCTCCAAGTGTTCGGAGATTTCGTCAAACACAGAGTGGGTAGACACAGGACTGGCCACCTCACCCCAGTTGGCGTCGTCCACGACATTGTAGTTGGGAATTGCAGTTTGGATGTCGACATTCGAATCGTCTCTGTAGCCAGAGTTTCTGACGCCTGGATCATCGCTGAATCCAGAGTTGTCTCTGTAGCCTGAATTGTCTCTGACGAGTGAATCGTCTTCATTTGTTTCAGAGTTTTCATCCCGGTACACGTCACCTTCCTCTCCTGTAACATCCATCCGAAATGCATCTCCCACCGACGACTGGATGCGCGAGTTGGACATGTCCACCACGTTTTCCATGCCAATACGCAGAAAGTACATCATCCACAGCTTCTCCAACCGCCGGAGCGCTTGTTTGCGCATGCGGAAAAGACTATTAAGCGCATTCCACTCCTTTACCACAATCACGCTGTCTACGTGCCCCACGCCAAGGGTGTTGATGTGGCGCCTCAACACCTCTTCCTGGCGTAAATATGGGGGAATGCCCAGAAGCTTGATGGTGCGGTCGGTGATGGCGTTCTGGTGCCCCAAATACTTCTGGCGCATGTCTATGATCTTGGCTGACTGCAGAAAGAGAAAGTAGAGCACCACCATGGTAAACACATATGTGAACACCGTGTACATCCAGAGAAACGGCTCAAACGATTTCTTGGCGCTGGCGATCTCCGGGTCGTCGGGAAAGTCCATCCACCCGGTGTATTTGTAGCGAATGGGTGCGATCACCGTCACAGAAAACGCCACACACACGGCCAACGCCTTGATGGACATTTTGAAAAACCCTAGGACCACCATAGCATCTAGGCCCGCAAGCTCCAAAACCTGGGCCTCGTCGATTCGGTACACCACGGGAATCCATCCGAGCAATGACTGTGGGAGAGGGGGAAGCTTTTGCCGCAGAAATCCCGGAAGATACTTCTGGTTGGCGTGGCGGAGGTTGGCCAGATAGATTCTGGGATACTTGCGTCTGAGTCCACAAAAGATGAAAAACGCTGAGAGTCCAAGAACCGCGGCAATGGCTACTTGGACCCGTGCGATTCGTGCTCCAACACGATACCCGTGGTTTCCGTTAATTGGATCGTAGCCGGGTCGCAGGGAATTGGTGGGAAAGAAATCCATAGTGGTGGAGGTAGATATGCAAGGCGCCATTATACGATACGATAGCGCGCGGAGGCACTGGTGCGGGGGTGGGTGGGTGGCATTCTTGGTGTGGTTGGGTGTGGGTGTTGTGTTGGACGCTTTTATTTTTGATGTTTTGGTTTGTTGGTGTGTTGGTGTGTTGGTGTGTTGGTGTGTTGGTGTGTTGGTGTGTTGGTGTGTTGGTGTTGGTTGTCTGAATTCATTTCCGGCTTATCAGCCGAGTGCGAATCGGATCAGTTTATCATTCATTAGTAGCCATTCGGGACCATTGGTTTCCTTCTGACTTTGCTCTGGAAATTTCTTGCCGGATTCCTGAGCAATACACTGTGAATATATTAAACAATAACCTATTTGTGTTTGTGTCAACAAATAAATACTGTGCTCCAACCTAACTTTGTCTCATTTGGTTCCGAAATACCAATTATTGTGAACCGCGCTCGCACTAAAATCGACCGTCTCACCATTCTACATCAACAGTAAAAATTGCAAATCACGGCAAAAAAACCAACCACTTAAACCGATCATGACAAAAGATCAGTAGAATTTGTCCCAAGACTCCTCAGGAATCCTCACCGCAAATCTGGTGTCCTAGCCCTTAGGAGGGCCAGGTGCCAATTCGCGTACATCACCCTGCGTATAGCCCCACATCTCTAAACCCACAACACCTTGTTATTTCCTTATGGCGTCCAGTTATCTTCAGGTCAAACGGTTCATAGATGAGCAGATCAAGATCCTCAACACTCCACTCCGAGTGGATGACAACATTCGTGCAATCTCCACGCGACACCATCTCAGCGAGGAGAAAGTGGCCAGTTTGATCTTCAAGTGCAATCTCCGGCTTAAACGCCATTACAGCACCGTGTTCAACAAGCAGGTAGTGCACCAGATGGTGCAACAGGTGGTGAAAAGTGAAAGCGAAAAAATCTTTGCCATAAATGAGCGGTTGTCCCGCATTGATACGTTAATCCAACCGATTGCCCTTCCGGACTTCCACAAGGTGGGGAATGTGACAGACCGGGCTCGGTTGATAAATGAGTTGGTGCAAGAACTTCCGGAGCCGAGCTATTTGTTTGCTATTCAGGAAGAAGTGGCAGGAAGGGAAATGCAGAGCAAATCCCGAGAAAATACCGACGGAGATTCGGATCCATCTCCAGACGGTGGTCTTATTCAGGATAACGAGGAGTTTACCGAACAGTACAGCGAGACGGTGATGGCGGAGATCAGATCGCAGCTAAATGGCACCGAAGCGTTGAAGGAGGAGTATGCATCCCTTCGAACCAGATTGGTGGATCTGAATGAACAGCTCGTGTACAAGCTCCAGAAGGCGGAATATCTTGCGAAACTTTCGAAGAAGATGAGCTTGGGCAGTGCAAAGAAGGACGAGTTACTAGATAGTGAAGAGGAGGACGTTGAGGAGACAGAGGCGGAGAAGAGTGATTTGCTGGCGCAAGTCTCGCGGTTCAACATTTTAGTGGAGAAGTTGGAGTTTGTTATGGGATAGGTTTAATGAGACAACAGGCATGACACAAGGGTAGAGTAGTGGAGTGGAGTACTAGAATACTGGCGTGGAACAGCGAGTTGGTAACACACATTCCAAGTCTCATTGGTCTACAGACTAATTTCTGGTCCAGCTGCAACGAGGCAGTGCAAAACCTGTAGAAGTTCCGTTCTACAAACAGTACAGACAAGCGCACCGTTACCCGCCTATTTCATCCGGTGCGCACGTCTCGGCACATCAGCACCCTACAGCAGTTCTAGTTGATTAGGAAGTGTATTATATTACATAAGACGGCGACGCGTTTAGTCGAACAAACCGAAACCCATGTCGTCGTCAGACTCTTCCTTAGCCTCCTCTTCCTTCTCTTCCTCAACGGCCTCAGCAGAAGAAGAAGCAGCAGCGGCACCAGAAGAAGCAGCAGCGGCACCGCCGGTTGGGACGGAAGCCAACTTGGTGTTACCCAAAGCAATCAACTCTTCAACGGTCTTGCCTTCCAACTCACCCAACAAGGTGGAGATTCTGGCTTGGTCAACCTCAGCACCGACAGTCTCCAACAAAGCAGAGATGTCAGACGCAGATGGGGCGGTGTTACCACCTTGAACCAACAACAAGTAAGCAGCCAAGTACTTCATTTCAGAATAATCAGTTTAAGCGGAAAAGTGCAGACTATCCTTTAGAGATGAAGAAGAAAAAGTCACCCAGGCCGAAAAATTTTCTGCACGAGCGGATGCCGCGCACCGGATCTGGTGTACGGGTGCGGT